>PISX010002706.1:120000-153337 GCA_004024625.1 Mellivora capensis
GAGGTTGAGTTCATTGTTAACTAACTCGCATCCATTTGATAATCATTTATACCATGGAGGATGTTTTGTATGTATTTTAAATATTAGTGGGAATATGAAATTCCTTTTACACTACATTTTTAAAATATTTTTTTTCTTTTGGATTTGTTTTAGTAACAACATATAGCTACACAGATATTTAAATAGTCTTATAACTAAATGTGTCTCTCCCTTTGTATGTTAGTATAAATTGGCAGAGATGGTTCTATAGTTTGGAATTGGTTCTGCATGATGATGGAGCCCAGGGGGCCAATCTCAGATTTCTTGGTCCTTGGATTTGTGAAGCTCAGGGTTTTTTGGAGCCAGTTTCTGCCAGCTGGCTTCTTCTCAGAGGAAGTACTCTGGCAGTAACTCTTAGAGCAGATAGAAGAAGACAGTTTGGTCAAAATAACTGAAAAGTGACATTATTGGAATCCCTGTTTAGGATACTTCTTTTTTTTTTTCAACTGGCCCTGGCTGCCACGGAAAGAGGAGTGTGAGCTCGGGTAGGGCATCTAACTCTGCCCGTCCTGGACTTCAAAACCTGCTCCATCTGAGGACACAGTGCTGTATTTTGACACCTGTGATGTGGTGATTATGCTGGTATTTTGAACAGGACATGCATCAGAGCCATCATCACTCAGATTCAGACTAAACTGGACATCCTGCTCTAGGGAATAATTCTGTTCCTCTCACATCTGACTGCTTGCTTGCTGTTCACCAGAGCGTAGCCCGACTAGCTCTATTAATCCTCATTTGGAAGTCCAGTCCGAAACCTCACCTTCTCGGTGAATCCTTTCCCCACCTTCCTCTTTCCTACCATATCTTCCATGCTTCTCTTTGTTACAGCAATTAATGATTTCTAATTGCTTTGTCTCACTTATAGAGGGCAGAGAGAATGGGATGGGCATTGTCATTCTGTCTCTTTCTATACAACTTTATTATTTTTTCAAATCCCCAGTATAATGTCAAGGTATATTCTGTATACATTAGTATACTTTCTGTATACTAAATACATTCTGTATTATCTGCTTATTATATAGCACTACTATGATATTTTAACTATATGTCTTTATTTTGATACTTTATATGTATCCATTTTTGGCAATCATAAATAATAAAGTAAGAAGCATCTTTCATATCAAGCTTTCCCTGTAGTCTCCTAGGGTATAAATATTGAGCATAAATAGAAGTTAAATAAATATTGGGTTAATCCATATTATAATGGATTGATGCCCTTCACCAAATTATTTCCCACACAGATTGTACCAATTGCATTCCCTGCTGTAGGATTAAACGTGCCTACTGCAACATTGCCACACTGCTGTGGCTGCTGAAGGTTTTTTGTTTTTTTTTTTTTAAAGATTTTATATATTTATTTGACTAAGAGAGAGCAAGAGAGGGAACACAAGCAGCATGAGTGGGAGAGGGAGAAGAGAAGCAAGCTTCCCGCTGAGCACGGAGCCCAATGTTGGACTTAATCCCAGGACCCTAGGATTGTGAACTGAGCTGAAGGCAGACTCCTAACGACTGAGCCACCCAGGGACCCCAAGTGAAGGGTTTTTATTATGCTTGAAGGGCTACAATGCATTTTACTTCTTCAAATCCCAGAGTATTATTTCTTATTTGCAATAGGAACTTTATAGTTTTGACTTAAAGTTAAAATTTGGGCCAAACTTGTGGAGCCAGTCAGTTATCAAATTTATTAGTTTATGACTCTTTTACTTACTGTGTAGTTTTACTTGCATTGTCAGGATAACCAAGGATAAATTATTGAATTATATAAATATTTACTGGTAATAATGAAAACTTAGGCTCTCTCTCCAGAGAAATGCCATATAGACATATAATATCCTTTCTAATTTGTTTATTTCTGGGTGATCATGAGGAGAATATGTTGCCTTGCACATCCATTCCTCACACACCCTGCATAGCTCAGGGTGGGAAAAAGTGGTCATGGTCTTCTTTGCCTGCCATTTTCTCTTATTTGTCTTCTTCTTCTTCTTCTTCTTTTTTTTTTTTTCTCACAAGCAGTGCTCTTTTGAGATTCTTGTTGTGGGCTTTCCCACCTTTTCCCTCTCTTATTGCTGACAAGACTGATCTCCTTGTTATTTTCTCATTCTGGGAACATTCAAGGGTCAGTCTCACCAAATCCTTAGGCTTGCTTCCAGTGACATCCAACAGCTGTGGTTTTAACACCTCTCAGTTTTGAGGCTTAACCATTTCTTATTACTTTACCCCTCTGCCATGAATATCCTGTATCTTATCATCACCAGATACTTCAGCTTTCAAAACCACAAACTTCAGACCTACCTCTCTGCTTATGGTCTTCTATGCTTCCGGCTTTCACAGAAACCCTCATAGTATACTGTTAGTGCACAGATTTTCTTTCTTATCTGTGTTAGATCTCAGGTCATAATTTTCATTATAATCTTACAAATAAGCTCAAAGGCTTTGTTCCTTCTCCCTCCATCACACCAGCCCAACAAGATGTCTTACCCTGTGTCAAACGTGATGTGTTGAAAGCACCCTGGCCAGCTCAGGTTCTAGTCCTTGCTCTTGTGCTGACTAGTGATACAACCTTGTCAAGTTGCTTCATTAATCTAGGCGATATAAATTGTAATGTTTGGACTAGATCATCATTTTCTAAAATATAATAGATGCTAGACCCAGTTGTTACATAAGAAAAGAATCCCACAGTCAAATGAGTTTGGCAAACACAGCATATTATTTTGTCTTACGCTTTTACAGTGCATAATAACATCTTAAAGTCTGATAATTCCTATAGGAAGAAAAAACAATTTACCTTTGTTTATTCTAGCATTTCTCAACCTATTTGAGTCTGGAGCATCATACACTTAATTCATATCTGTGGAACTTTGGGTTCAGTAAAACACACTTTGCAAAATTCCAGGCCAAATTATCTTTGGCATTATTTATTTTTGATCTTTAATTTCATGATTTTGTATGTAATTCACTTTATGTGCTTGTTCATTCACCGAAAATATCTGGGATAGATACATTTCAGTATCTCCTTAATTCAATGAGATGGATTTATGCTACATATCACCCACAAATAAAATAGTGCCTTGACAGTGGTCCTTCTTTAAGAAGTATTCTTTTGAGATCAGCAGTATTTTATATGCTATATCAGAGAGAGAAAACAATTCCTATGATTTATTAACTACAGCATGGCAAGTAATCCCTTATTCCATAGTCATCACTCAGGGAAAATGAAGGTTTCTTTAAGACCTTCCTTCAAAGCCACTTAAATGAAAAAGTAGATACATTTTTTGGGGTGGGGGGAATGCATGTATATGTAAGAATTGCCAATAGTTGCTTTGCATAATTTAGTGATTCTGATGGGTTGCTTGAGTAAGTACAAGTTAAACAGATGCACGCAAGTACAGGATTGTAAAGTTCAAAGGAAATGCAAACTTGATTAACAAAAGTCACTGTCAGAGACTAATTGTAATTCTGCAGCATATGAATCCTTGAATAATGTCCCCTAAAAGGTCAGCCAAAAGTCCCACTTCTGTCTACTGTTCCCTTGAAGAGAGTTTTCAAATTTAGGTCTTTCCTGGCATCATAAAAGTCAGAGCTATAAAGCATTTTTTTTAAGTTTCTTTTACAAGTTAAAGCAACATGAAATTGGTGAGAATAATAGTTGAGCCTTTTCTGGTCATTAAGGAATAAAGAGATTTAGCTTTTAATTAAGTTAACCAAGTGTACTACATTTGAATCAGAGCTCTATAAATTGTATACATCCTTTTATTTGCGTACTTAATGGTCTTAAATTTATTTTTTGAGAAAATATTTATTCATTTGACCTTTTTCATATATTAAGTTAGCATATTAAAGATTCACGCCAATGTTATTAGTTATGCATTTTAAAATAATTATGTTAGTTTTATTATAAATATGGGATATGATTTCCCAAGAGCATAGCAGAAATAATGAATTAGTACTTAGACATTTTTCTAGCTCTAATGATTAAATGATTGCTTCAATAGTGTAATTTTTCAACTCTACATAATTAATGACTCTGAATAAGCAATTAAATTATGTTTAATTTTGATAACTGTTATGATTAAATAATTACATATTTTGTTATTTCTAAAAATTAATTGTTTTATTGACTGTGATGTTGATTGAGTTATCATTTAATTTATTGATTTTTGTTTTATAGGAAACATTTTCTAAGTCAAACAAAAAACCCATGTTGATAGCATGGCAAAAATCTCTCTCTGTTTATTACATGAGCAGGGATAAAAACTGTGGTTTAAAGACAAGGGCAATTGTGTATATTAATAGATTCAAGAATTCTACCTAGAGGATTGTCATTATTGATGCTTTCTGACAGGAAGTTTTCTGTGACATATTATACTTTTCTGTCTCTTTTGTCCTCCTATAAATTGTTCATCATGTTTTAATGATTTGAAGAACAACATCAAATGTAATTTCTCCTTATTTGCTGAGGACACTGACTTGGTAGCAAAATATTACATTTCAGAAATAAATTCCAAAATTGTTCTCTTCAGGCTATGAAATTTGCATGGGTTGAAGAAGAGGTTTATGGCGTCTGATTTCTTCAAATCAAGAGATCATCTGAGGAATTACTACATTGGGATGAAATGGGTTAGGAGCTGCTCCTGTAGAGAAGACTAGGGGGGGTGTATTCATTTATTCATTTGGCAAACCTGATGAGAGGCTCAGGTGCTCCTGTGCCAGCCAGGAACTTACAGTAGCAGCTGACATAGATATTTACAAATGAGTGAAGTTCAATGGTATAGATGCTCTGTCAGAAATGGCAGGTTTGCATAAGGAAACAACCAAAGTCATTTTAACCCTGGGCATCACTTTGCAAGTTTGAGGTTTCAGTTACCTTACCACAGTTTGACATTGTGGTGGTGTCAATAATGAAAATTAATCTTATCCAGAATAAAGCAGTTATGCTTAGTACTGAATAGAAAGAAATTTAAGAAAAACAACCATTCTTAGAGGTCCTAATTATGAAAAATTATGATGGTGATGAAGTTCCAGAACATGTTATATTAAGAAATACTGAAAGACTGTTTAACCTAGGGAAGAGAAGAAATACTTGGGGGCATGGCAACTTTGTATATGTGTCCACAAGTGCCACGATCTGTGCTCTTACTATTTTGTGTCCTCCTATAATTGTCCAGGATGTTAGTGAGAGTTAATGCAACATTCAGAGCACCTAGAATCACATATGTGAGTGTACTAGAAACTTTAAGCCTTTCCAGTGATCTGTGGAACTTCTCTAGTTGATGATGAGGAAAATTGTTTATAAATTCTTTATATGCCTTTCATTATATCTAAGTGAAAACTTCCAGTTTTGTAAGGAAAAAAAAAGAGGTATATATATATATATATATATATATTTTTTTTTTTTTTCCTTCCTGCCACTAAATAAGAAGATATATTGTATTTGATCCCCTCTGGTTACTGTGTCATTTCCTATAGCTATAGGAAGGTACATTAGCTCTTTTAGGCCTGCAGGTATCACTTATTATCAAAATAGTAAAGCCCATTGTGTTATTAATACACCATTCTCTTTCTCAGTGTATAACTCAACACTCAGAATGGTGTTTTGAACTGAAAGTCCTGTAGTATGGTGCCTGACTTCACCAAAAATAAAAACAGCCAATGCACAGTATGCTTGTCTTTAAACCCCTTGTTTCTTACCTGAAGTCTTAGTGAAAGTAGTGACTTCATTCAAATAGAAGGACCTATCACAGACATTTGCTTTTCATTAAGTTAGATACGCAAAGATCTTGCATATTCTGTGAGGAAAAAAATGTTGAAATTTTGTACTGTGCTCAAAACCAGAATCAAAAGAGAAAGAATTTACCAGTTTGATCAATGGAATCTTTTTTTTTTTTTCCCTAAATGAACCTTTATTTTGTTCATCTCATGTATGATGAAATTGCATTTATTTTGCCATGGTGAAAAGTCAGATTCAGGTACTTGTTAAAAATACTGTTAGAGGGGCACATGGGTAGCTCAGTGGGTTAAGCCTCTGCCTTCGGCTCAGGTCATGATCTCAGGGTCCTGGGATGGAGCCCCGCATCGGGCTCTCTGCTCAGCGGGGAACCTGCTTCCTCCTCTCTCTCTGCCTGCCTCTCTGCCTACTTGTGATATCTCTGTCAAATAAATAAAATCTTAAAAAAAAAAAAACAAAAAAAACCCCTTTTAACTTCTTAAAAAAAATACTGTTAGAACATTTATATCTTTATTCTGTGACTATCAAAACAGGTTAGATTCAGATTTTTAATTCTCATTTCTCACAACAGACTTCATCAGTGAATTATTCAATCCCAGTGGATGATTTCTTGTCCATCATTTTTTAAAGATAGACAAGCTGACCTGTTAATGATTCCTCATTATCTAAAACCACCAGAGAAGGGCTACCTGGGTGGCTCCGTTGCTTCAGCTTCTGACTCTTGATTTCAGCTCAAGTCATGATCTCAGAGACCTGAGATGGAGCCCTGCATGGGGTTGTGGGGGGTCCCCTTGAGATTCTCTCTCCCTCTGCCTCGCCCCCCAACTTTATCTCTCACTAAAATAAATAAATAAATCCTTAGCAAAAATACATAAAACTACCAGAGAATACTTTTAGATAATTTTAGCACTTTTTCTAAACATGCAATACAAGCAAATACTTTAAAAAAAAAATAAAAAACATGGTTACCAAGAAGAAGTCAAATCAAATCAAACTTGAAAACCCAGAGATAAGACACCTTTTATTCCAGTATTCACAATTTAATGTTTTTAATCAAAATGATCATAATATGGTTATTTTCCTGTGTAGCTGATTTTTCATTTTGCATATATTTATGTCACATAAATTGAAATTACCAGGAGGGTAATTTTTGAATGTGTTTGAAAATATTTGTTAAGGGGAGTCTGGGTCGCTCAGTGGGTTAAAGCCTCTGTCTTCAGCTCAGGTCATGATCCCAGGGTCCTGGGATCGATTCCCACATCAGGCTCTCTGCTCAGCAGGGAGCCTGCTTCCCCCACACTCCCTTCTCTCTGCCTCTTTGCCTCCTTGTGATCTCTGTCTGTCAAATAAATAAATAAAATCTAAAAAAAAAAAAAAGAAGCTATGTCTCCTTTAAAAAAAAGAAAAAAAATTTGTTAATCTGTAATTATTCTTCCCTGGGTACTTCAGTGAGACCATGTAATAAATATTCTTTATTATTACAAAGCAGAGCTGTGGGGGAAAAAAAACACAACATGTCATATTCAAATGAGTATCCTAATAGTACTGCTAGAATAAATGTATATTCTTAAAATACATTAACAAAACTTATATTCTTTGGAACGTGGACGCATAATTCTCAAATTAAACTTTTACAAGACAGAATTAAGGTTATTTAATGAGCGAAAATAAATTTCTATGATACAGAAAGCTTAAATGTGAGAAAAGGACTAGTCAAAGGCATAAAATATGTTAGATATAATAATGAATTTTAAAACCTTAGTAAATCATGACTGCCATTTTATTAGACATTGTTTCATAAACTGGAAGACCTGGCAATCTGATAAATCTGCCTTTTAATATTCAGTGGTTAATTTTTTAAATAAATTATTCCTTTGTCTCCTACTGCACCAGCTAGCTAAATTTGTCTTAAGAAATGTGGAAATCTGCAGTTGTGGCAAAGTAATACTACAAATGAAAGTAAAAATTTCTGGACCATAAAAAGTAAAATAACAAAAAGAAACCCCAAACCCCCCAATTATTTTTAACCAAGTTTTATTTAGTATAATTTCAGAAAAGAATTTTGAAGGGAAGGTGAAGGGGTTGGGAGTATGTCTATTTAAGACATATACGTTTAAGTATCTTGAAGTATTTTATTTCTATAAGGACTGGTTATGGTTGAATGATAAGTAAATACAATTTTTATGATATTCCTAGTTACCATGTAAAATAGCAGTGCCATCTTTAAATATAACAGAATATTTGAATCTTATGAAGTAGTAAAACTTGATAATAAACTTTTATCTTGGTATTTCAATATGTGGTCCATCAATATGTGGATTCCTTTCCTGCACAATTTTTAACATTCAAAAAGTATTTTCTGGGGCGCCTGAGTGGCTCCGTCATTTAGCGTCTGCCTTCAGCTCAGGTCATGATCCCAGGGTCTTGGGTTCAAGTCCCACATGGGGCTCCCATATGGGGCTCTCTGCTCAGTGGAGAGCCTGCTTTTCCCCCTCGCACTCCCCCTGTTTGTGTTCCTTTTTTCACTGTGTCTCTCTCTGTCAAATAAATAAAATCTTAAAAAAGAAAAGGTATTATCTGGATAACAGAAAACAATAGCAACTTTAAAATGTTCTCATTTGGCTGATAACTATTTATGATTTGTTTCTTCTTTAAAGGTAGTTAAGTATTGGTTATTGTTTTTTTTTCAATGATTATAGAAAATGTAACAGAGGGGCACCTGGGTGGCTCAGTGAGTTAAGCCTCTGCCTTCGGCTCAGGTCGTGATCTCAGGGTCCTGGGATCAAGCCCCACATCTCACTCTCTCTCTGTCAAATGAAATTAAAAAAAAAACACAAAAAACAAATGTAACAGAATAATAATCTATGGTTATTTTAACTGCAAATCTCTTCCTAAAATGATACACCACAACTCTCTATTTTTTCTCTGTATAAGGCTCACCATATTATAAAATATAATGTCCCTTTATCAGTTTTTTTAATTAATTAATTTGACAGATCACAAGTAGGCAGAGAGGCAGGCAGAGAGAGAGAGGGGGAAGCAGGCTCCCCACTGAGCAGAGAGCCCGATGCGGGGCTCGATCCCAGGATCCTGAGATCATGACCTGAGCTGAAGGCAGAGGCTTAACCTGCTGAGCCACCCAGGTGCCCCCCTTTATCAGTTTTGATCAAGCCTGTACTCCTAAGGGTGTAACTGCTTACTTCTTTTAATATCTGTTAAATGGCGTAATATTAGTACTTGATTTATAGGTTGTAATGAAGATCAAAGGAAATGATGCTTACCAAATACCAGTACCTTTGTATGGAGTAAGCACTCAAAAAATGTCAGATATTGTTATTTTCCATTAAACTGGGGTCAGTAGTGCTTTGTTTTTTTGTGATATTTCTCCACAGCTCATAAAATTGTGCCTTATCTATAGTCAATATTTGTTAAATGAATCAATAAATGAATGAACCAATATTTCATAGGTGGTATTTTCACACTATACCTTGATTCTATTTATCTGTGAGTTGGCCATTGAAAATGTGAACATTCATTATTTCTTAACATTTATTCTATAAATATTTCTTGAGTAATCACTCAGAACCAGTATAGTTTCTGGCATTGTCAATAGGTTAGGATATATTTAGTTATTTTAAAAGTTTATTAGTTTGACAGATACATACTGAGTACTATAGATATATGGGCCAGGTGTTGTAGAGAATGTTTCACAAGGGGTTCAGGTTGGAAGCGGGGAAACAAGTTCAAGCACAATGCTGATATCAATTACAAGAAAATTATTTGAGGGGCTGACATCCATGGAGCATGAACCCATATGTGTTATGTTTTCAGTTAAGTTAATAGACTATCATGGTTCTTTCAGGATTTTGAATTCTATACTGAGGAGTAATTATGTAGTAGAGGGTATAATTTTTATAAAAAGGTATGCTTCTTCCAAAATATTCTGATGGAGGATTTTCTTTTTGCTTAGGCAAATCTGGATCTTTATAATAACTGTCCTGTCAAATTTATAAAATTAAGAGCAGTGACGCAGTACTCTTTCTGTTATTCCTAATTACTACTTTTGTGCATTTGGGCACCTAATGATTTGAGTGATATGTATGAATTGAAAATTTTCAGTGCTTGTTAGTTCCCAGACTTGTAGCTCAACCTGAAATGAAAAGAACTGAGTCTCTCCATTATTTTGACCTCTAGTTCAAAAATTCTGAGAGGAATCTTTTTAGGTTTAGCTGCTATTAGCTAAGGGAGATAAGCCCTAAGACTTGCCAGAAGGAGACGTTGCTGCTGTTCTGTGCAAAGTGGTCCAGATGGTCCGAGTTATTATTTAGTTGTGTGCTGTAATGAATAAGGAAGTAAATAAGTCTGTGTATATATATTTATACTTTATATGTGTGTGTATATACCTACGTGTATATGTGTTTATAGTCAATATACACATACATATATAAATATATTATACTCTGCTATTTTACATCATTTCTATTTTTAATGCATTTTAAGTTTATGTTATAAATTGTTTCCATGGAAAACGTGGTAAAAAGCCTATTTAGTTATTTAGATATTTGTACGCATAGGGATAAAATATGTAAAGTGGCCAGTACTTTGTTCTCAATTTTTATTGCTTTTTTCTTAATAGTTAGCCTTATTTTTCAAACTGTTTTCATTTAAATGTGTATGTTATTTACCTATACATTTTCTAATCAATGGTGTATAATTTTCTCAATTGTCATAATTTGAGGACAAAAAAGGGAAGCAGCCCATTTTGTTTTCCCACACATCATCTTAATGTTTTTATTTAGGTTGTGAAATCAAATTTATAGAAAGATAATAGGCAAAGAAGCAATAGATAGGCAACATTACTGGATATAATTAGTGAGAGTTACGAAATTTAAGTTATAGGTAGAAATGTCAAACTGGTGTGATACTGATTTGAGATGTTGTAGTTGTATTGAAAGAAATTAAAAACTTGGGAAAACATTGAAAAGTACTTCTGATTAGATCAGCAAAGAAGTCTGAATAAAATGCGTAGTTCAAATGTGCTAATCAGTGGCTGTGGTATTATTGACGAACTAGCTGAAGCACAGAGAGGAGCGAGTAGAAGATCTTAGGTGGTGGTGGTTTTGCTAAGTGACTGACATGTGTTACCTCGTAATCCTCTCAAACACCCTGTGGTATAGACAATGATACATTCTTCATAGGGGAACAAATTGAGGTATAGAGAAGTTAAGTGGCTTCCCTTAGGTCTCACAACCAGTGATTGGAGGATCAGGGATTGAATCCTTGGCAGTCTAGCTGCATTGCTCATGCTCTTAATCACTAAACTATGTTGCTTCTCTCAAATAGTTTATTTCCAATACCTGGAAGTCTAAGTATATTACATTATAATATAAAATGGACTTACAGGAACAAAATTATTTAAGGCAAAATTATATTAAGAGCAATACAAATAATTATAGGAATAAAGGAAGGGTTTATTTGAGAAGAAATTTTAATGGTTGAGGTTGTTTATTTGGGAAATGGAACACATGGAACACATATACACAATGTATTATGTACTTCCTATCAAGTCCTCTATTACCCAGAGATGATAAGACTTTTTTTTTCTTAATGCTGTAGTGACCCAAATAGAATACAGACTTTGACTCAATAAGCTCTTGTAAGATATATAAAATTTTCAAAATTATTAATCAGGAATGTGAATGATCTGCCCATTACCTCTGGGTTCAGAGAGGCCAAGACAGTGGGTTTGGAAGAAATTAGCGTGATTTATTAGTACTTCCAAGTCTTATTCATTTCAATTTATCAGCATGACCTTGCTAAGTCTCTTTAAAAAGCTTCTAGTGTTCACCTTGAGTCTCTGTTCTGCCTTGGTTGGAACAGTGGTATAGTTTTATGGCCTCTTTTCTCCTTTCAGCTTTACTTACTAGAGCAGGTCAGTCTCTGGTTTCAACTTTTCCTTCAGCCACAATCTGAATTGATCGGAATGTTTAAGGTCAGTGGATCAGAATAATTTGCCCTTGGCTTTTTAACTTACAAGTAGACATATGAAGACTAGATTTATTTTATGAAAATAAGAGTATAGAGACCTCTTTTCTAATACCAATTCTTTAATTGCCTGATGGATGATATTTGTTGAGATGGAACTAAGTTCTGACGTTCTCATCTTAAACTTCGGTAAAATAACATCTTTTAACTGCTCAGAAATCCTATAAGGGTCAAGTAAGGTAAAATAGTTTCATCAGCTGTAAACAGATGCCACAACTGTGAGCATTGTATTATTATTATAATTGATTGTTGTTAGTATACTTCTGCTAATTTTACTTAAAGCCTCTTCTAAAAACTCTTCCTCTCAGAAGCATGTATTTTACTCTCAAAACTCTCAGGCTATCTTTTAAAATAATTTTTCAATCCTTAAATTACATTAATGCATTATTCACGCCACAGAAATTGAGCTGGTTCCTGTTATATGTACTTGGTTTAAAAGCATTTTCTAAGTTCTCAGGTGAAGGTGCATATCAAAATATGAAAACCTCCATTTTACTCATTTATCTAATACTGGTGATTTGAAAATTAAATTGGGTATTTTTAATCTATGGAGAGTCTGTGACAGCCTTTTGTGGCCCTTGTCTATTTCGACAAAATCTACCTTGGCAGTCCCAGCAGACATTGACTCCACTTTTTCCTCAAGATACATATGTAGTTGCTGACCATTTCACTTCCCAGCACAGCATGTCAGCCTTCCTATGGGAGTTGTGTACCTAGCAGAGAAGAAAAGGCAGTTTTTCAGTAAATGTTGGTTAGATGTTTGAAGAATGAATTGTTTCAAGTATGGTCTTTTGGCTGCAGATACAACATTTATGGTAACATTCAAGTTCCGAAGTGTAACCTTGAATCCAATATTAATTTGGTTCCTTTTATTAATTTAAGATTTAGTAGGAATAATAACAATTTTATTAGTTAGTTTGGTTTCTTTTATTAAGATTTAGTAGTAATGACTTTAATAATTTATTAATTATTTAGTCCATACAAATATATATGTGGATGCTATTTCTACAGGAAAACTTAAAACACTAGTTCCTTATGTATAGAATGTGATATCTATGACCAGTGGATAGAGGAAATCATATAAATTTGACCACAATTTTGTTTCTTTTATTCATGAGGAATTCCTTTTCTGTTTTCTAAAAATTTAAGAATATAAAAGCTTTGTCCCTACTCAGAATACTTACCTACTGGCATTCTCATTGGTGTCTAGTTAAGGTTATAGATTTCTGTATTTCCAAAAAAAGTGATGTTAGAAGAGCGTGCATTTAAGCCTTAAGAAATACATTACATAGAATTCTTTTCAGAACACTCAGGCTACTTCAAATGCACTGTCTTTTGGTACTTCATTAGTGAAATGGAACATTGTTTCTGTTAATGCAATAAAAATGATTCCACATATTAAGAGGAAGCATCCAAAAATTATTTTTCCTTAAAGAGGAAAAAAAAAAAAGTTATGTAACTAATGACCATTGACAATAGCTTTTTTCATTTCCGTAATACTGATCATGGTTTTTATTTCATTTTTGTAAGCATTTTGTAATACTCTAGTGAAGCAAACACAATTCATTCCATGGAATATTCGGCAAGGTCATTATATTAAATAGCTTCTTCAGTTTTTGCTTCTTAATCTTCTTTGCTTGGTCTCATTTTAAATTAAAAACAAACATTAAAATTTTCCTTACAGTTTCTTTTCATAAACAAAACTTCCTGCAAATGCATTTTATTATTTATCATAAGCAGGAAAAAGATAAGTGTAAAAAAATACCAGTTAAAATATGTCTGCTAAATCCTGCTCTGAAAAGGATGTTTTTTTCTGTTTGACACAACCAGTTGAGATATCTTGTATTTTTTCCTCAGTGAACACTTTCAGGTTATATCTCAACTTACTCCCGGGTATTTGACAACTTAGTGATACAGTATACTGACAAAATACAGTGTTTTGGATTTTTTTTTTTTTTTTTGCCAGTAAAATGTTGGTCATTTTATGTGCAAAGATGATTGAATTAGTTAATCAAGTGACATTAATTTTAAATGTTGTCATTACAAATTCAGTTCATTATCCATTGGCATTAGCGAATTTTAAAGCTTATTTTATCATGTTGATCTGGGAAAAGTAGTGACCCATAGTCTTCTTTTACTAAATGATTACATTTTCTGATTTTATAATACAGATGTATTAAATTAAAGTGCTTATTAAAGAACACTATGTATTTTAGTTTGTATATGAGGTTCATTAAAATATGGAATAAGAAAACTTTTTTAAGGGCATAAATTGCTGTATAATTAGCATTAAATAATGTAGTAGAATTTTTTGTTATATTAAATGATAACATAGGATGGCATGTTGATATTTTTCCATTATAATATTAATGTTTGTCTGTTAAGGAATACAGAAGAGAATAAGAACTTTTTACTTTTGAGGTCACCAAATTTTAAAAATATTTAATATATTTTATTTTACCATTTTTATATTGTTTTAAAACAATTATAATATTATGTATACCTACCTTGGCTTCCTGCTTTCTTTAGTTTACATTGTATTGTAAGTATTTTTAAGACTATTTTATACTTTTCATATTGGGGATGGTTTCCTTTAGGCATCAAAAGCTACATTTTTTGGTAGCTATTTGGCTTTAATAACTGGGGAGACTCTTGATAAAAATATATAAATATGACAGTTTTCAGACCCATGAAAGTTATCTAAAACAATAAACACCTTGATCTCTTTGGGAAGAAAGGCAAAAATCAAGAACTCAAGGAGAAAATGTTCAATATATACAAATTGGAGCATTTCTATGAAAAAACTCTGCTCTAACCTAAGTCAGAAGCAATCGCTTATATATGACAGGTTAAGAAGACTACAGTATTGGGACGCCTGGTTGGCTCAGTTGGTTAAGCGGCTGCCTTCGGCTCAGGTCATGGTCCCAGTGTCCTGGGATCAAGTCCCACATCGGGCTCCTTGCTTGGCAGGAAGCCTGCTTCTCCCTCTGCCTCTGCCTGCCACTCTGTCTGCCTGTGCTAGCTCTCTCGCTCTCTCTCTCTGACAAATAAATAAATAAAATCTTTAAAAAAAGAAAAAAAAAAGAAGACTACAGTATTGCCAGTGGTTAAGGTGCAGACCTTAGATCTCGGGTGCTTAATTAAGGGAAATTTACTCAGCTTATACAGAGGTATGAGGATGAAAAGTTCTGACCAAATTTTCCTCCTTCCATCCTCTTTTAACCATCAAGCTTTAATCCTGATCATCCTATCAAAATTGTTCTTTTCATTGTTCATGCTGTGAAATCAAGAGATCAGATCTTAGTCTTCTCATCTTTACTTGATCTTTTCAGCAACCTTTGATACAAGTCGTCTCTCCTCCTTGAAACTCTTTTTATACAACTTTCTTTTGGGCATCCCACTTTCCTCGTTTTCATTTATTTTTCTGGTATCTCCCTTCATTTTCCTCAGTAGTTTCTCCCTGTCATCCCCCATCTCAGAGATGCCCAGAACTCCATCTTTGCTACTTTTCTCTTTTCTAACTATATTCTTTCCCTTGGTGATACCTTCTTATTTTGCATTAAATATTATCCAAATGTTGATTATTCCCCAATTTTTATCTCTAGCCCAAACATTTACAACAACTCCAGGCTCATGTATGTAGCTACTTTCTCAAACATCTCCACTATGTTTTGTAATAGAAACCTCCAACTTACTATGTCCAAAGCCAATCTTCTACTGTCCCCTCACACACCTAACATGTTTTCTGAAGCTTTTATAGCCTCAAAAATGGCAACTCCTTTCAGTTGCAAATGTAGAAAACATTAATTTCTTTCTCTCTCACACCTCCTGTCCAGTTTGAAAGTAAATCCTGTTGGACGTACCTTGAATACTCTGGAAATTTCACCACTTGTCCCTTATTACTCTATCACCACCTTCTCACAGAAATTCTTCCTCACTCATCTGGATTATTATCCTGTCCTGCTAACTGGTCCATCTCTTCCCATAATCTGTTCCCAACATTACAATCAGAGTCATCATTTTAGAATATGTCGTAAATTTTACTCTGCCCAGGATTTTCCAGTGGCTTTCTATACCATGTAATAAAAGACAGTATGAATGATAGCATACAAAGTTGTACCAAAATAAGGATTTAGCCTCTTGTTAGCTGTCTGATGCCTTCTATCACTTCCCTCCTCTCTCTTCTATAGCTTGTTAGCCTTCTTGCTGGTATTCAAAATCCTTTTCACCTCTTGCCTGATGGCCTTTGCATTTGTTCCCCTCTGTCTGGAACATTCTTGCTAGAGAAAGCCACATAGCTTGCTACTTCAGTTCCTTCAGGTTTTTCCTGAAATGTCACCTTCTCAGTGAAGCATTCTTTCTTTACACTATCTAAAAAGTGTAAATCCTTACACATTTGTTATCACTACGCACTGAAACATACTATATATTTTACTTAGCATGTTTTGTTATCTCAGTCCCTCGAAGTTAGGAATATTTGTTTTCTTCAATTACTTTATTCCTAGCACCTGGAAAAAGATGCCGAACACAAAGGAGAAGCGTAATACATTTGTTTAATTAATTAAATATTTATTGATTGAATGAATTTTAAATCAGTACACATTCAGTTCTTAGTATTTACTGTTATCCTGTTATTATTTTCATCACTATACATAGTGTTATATATAGTACAGATTAGTCCTTATCTGTAGTATTGGTTTTCTATCTTGATTGCTTTTCTGTGGGAGAAATATCTTAAAAAATGATCTACTTGTGCCCTCCTGTCAGTGGAGAGAGGCATAAGAGGGAAGGTATTTCTTTCAGTCTTTTGACAAAATGTCTGAGAGGTAGGATGCAATGGAGATGCCCGAAAGGGATGCCAGAAGGAGATAATCTATGCCCAAGTTGGATTTGGGAGCTAGATAGTTTCAGATTGTGATTTTAAAGATACAAATATCTCTACCGTAACTTTGAGTATAGTCTGTAAAATTTAATCTGATATAAATGCTACTTATTAGAGGTAGGCATCTTAAAAGTGATCAAAATTATTAGAAAAGATGATATATGTGAAATTCCTAAAGAAACTGAGATTATTTATCTTGAAGAAAGAAGGGCAATGGCAAACTCTAAGTATATGATAGAGGGCTTAGACCAAATAGTTTTTATACCTACCAAAAACAGAACAAAAGAAATTAAGAAATGGCCCTTGGCCCAAACTGTAAAAACATCCTACAAGTGAAGAGTTACTAAATATGAGGATGTGATATTAACAAAATTATCTCCGGATGCCTGGGTAGCTCAGTGATTTAAGTTTCTGCCTTTGGCTCAGGTCATGATCCTGGGGTCCTGAGATGAAGTCCCTAGCCATGCTCCCAGCCCAGGAGCGGGTCTGCTTTTCCTTCTACCCTTCCCCTCTGCTCACGATCTCACTCTCTTTCTCTCTCTCTCTCAATCAAAGTCTTAAAATTATTAAATTATCTTCACATTGTAGTTTTTTAAGAAAGAAAACTTTGTTGTGAAGGCTCTATAAACTAAACTCTAAGAGGGATTTGGGTATTAGATGTGGAAAAATAGTTACTGGATACTACCTATTCCAATGGACTTTTTTCTCTTAGAGTTCCAAATAGCTAAGGCTAAAACCCTTCAGACATTTAATGAACATTTTTTTGGTTACATAATTAAATACTAGGGATGCAACATTTTTGAGTATGTGGTTACTTTCAAAGCTCTTCCCCTAGAGGATGACAAGATCCTAAAGTAGTAACAATTGTAGCTGCTAAAATTTTAGTTTAGTGAGCACCCTCCTGTGTTATTTAGTTTTCTGAACAATACTGTGAGGTAAACACTTTTTGTATTTATGTTACCAGTAAAGAAACTGAGGCTAAGAGACACCACAACGCACCAAAGACCATGCATCTAAGGATCTCATAAGGAGACCCTGGATGTGAGCCCTCTTCTGTTATTTGCAGGAGGCAGTAGGATGCTGGGAGCTATGCATGGTGTGGAGAGCACAGCCACTTCGGTTGAATCCTCATCAGCCCTGTGACTTCTTAAATGTCTTCATTTTTTGCATTTATGGAGTAGAGAAGATTCTATGACCTACATCATTTGTGACGTCATTCACGTAGGAAGCAGCGCCTAGCATATAGCAACTCTTCAGTACGTGTAAGGGGTTGGAGTTGGAGAAGAATACAGATTCTGAGAGGAGAGAGGGAAGCTTTGTTCTGACTGATGGCATGATTTTAAAGAGCTTTATTGAAATATTTGCTTTTGGTTTGAGTCTTGAAATGTAAACAGCATTAAAATAGTTGAAGAAAGTAGAGAGCAAAATGAAGTGGTTAAGAGTATGGGCTTTGGGGTTAAACAGGCTTGATTTCTATGGCAGGCCCTGCCAATTATGAATACATTTCTAGGCTTTTGTGTTGCTATATCTTTAAAATCAGGGCAGTAATGTTAGCTATTCTCACGATGTTGTGCAGATGAGATGAGTCTCTGTATGTAAAAGGGGTTACAACTGGGCCTAGCACACAGTAAAACCAGCTGTTTTTATTGTGAATGTACCTTTACTTTAGGACAGGTACTCTGGGAGTGGTGACCAGTATGGATTGGCAGAAAGAGAAGCATGGGTATATAGGAAACCATGATAGATTTCTGTAAATTGTAAATTAGCCATATATATATATACATATGTATGTATATATATATATATATATAGTAATTAAGAATACCATGGAGTGGTTTCTTTTTTGTTAGAGATAGCCTAAGTTAGGACACCTACATAATCAGTCATAAAATTGAAGGAAGATAGCCAGAAACAGTTTAAGGAATCACGAACTTAAAACTGTGTATGAGCTGAAGTAGAAACCCTCTCTGAGGAATATTGTATTTTCTTTTATGATACAAGTGGCTATTTGAAATAATATATAGTTATGTCAGTATATGAGATAAATCTATGTAAAAAATGATTATTTCCTAGATACTTCTGTTATAAGATATCTCAGTGTCTACCGTTACTATTTCCCAAAGCTTTGTATAGCCATTTATCAATGAAAACCTCATCCCTTTGAATTTAAATTTAAAAACCTTTCCCTCTGAATTTAAATTCTGTATTATTGATAGAACTGTCTAGCTTGAGGAATTTGATAGATCTCATTTAGAACTTTATTTTGAGTGCCTGTATTACTAGGATAGTAGCTTTTCTGTATAAGAGTTTGTTGGTGTGAGTAGCGTTTGTCCTACCTAACATTAGTTTTAGAGGAGATTACTGTGATAATCATCATATAAGTCTAGTGGTGCACTTAGAGATGTCCTGGCTTCCTACTCCTGTGAGGGGAACTTTCTGTTTCAATTGTGGAAACAAGTACTGTGTTTTTGAAATTTTATTTTTGTTTAAAGATTTTATTTTTATTTATTTGACAGAAGAGAGAGAGAACATAAGCAGGGGGAGGAGCAGGCAGAAGGAGAGGGAGAAACAGTCTCCCCACTGAGCAGGGAGCCAGATGCCACCAATGCAGGGGCTAGATCCCAGGACTCTGGGATCATGACCTGAGCTGAAGGCATATGTTAACTGACTGAGCCACCCAGGCACCCCTTGAAGTTGTATTGTTAAAACTTATTGTAATTATGCTTCTTAAGGCTATAGGAGAAAGTTAATAGCATTAACATAACTAACAAAGGTAATTAAATGATTATTATAAACTTGGTAAGAAACAAAAACAAGTATATAATTTCATCGAAAATGCCATGAATTTTTACATCTAAATTTTAAATAGCTAAATTTTACATCTAAGTCGTATATTTACTCCAAAAAAATGTAAGGATTAAACTTCCTTGAAACAATTTTATGATGGGTGTAGTACAAAATACCATCAGAAGTGATTACATATTCTTTTCGGATTATTACTAAAAAAATGCACTGATACCTACATTTCCTTTTGTCAGGATTCCTGAGACAAGGACCTCAATTTTTTAAAAAATCAATTGAATCAAAAACTAATAATATTTAGCTATTTAGGATTTTTTTAATATTTGAAAAAATTTTGCTGTTTGCCAAGTATTTTTCTGGCGGTGATACTTATCTCTTAAAATGGCTAGAATTGTGAGCCTATCAGTTATGATGCCCAATATGTATGTTCTTTATTCTGTCCTTTGTGAACATTGTAGATAAAATTTTTTCTTATGACTCTGCCATTTTATAGCTCTCTTGTGTTGAGAATGTTTTACGTTTTTTGTGCAGCAGATTCATCACCTGTGGAATGGTACTCATGTCATATAATTTATAAATAAATATTTTTAAAGTACATGTATGTAAAATGTCTGTTGTAACTTTTGTGGCCTTAATAGGTCAAAAGAAATTGTGCCTATGATGTGCTAAAGACAGTTCTAGGTTTTCACATGGATGACTTCTTTTAATCTTAATAACACTTTCAAATAGCTCATAGTCTCGATTTTATACATGAGCAAATCGAGGCACAAACACTCCAGGTTCAAGCTGCAGCATCAGAGGTCGAGTGTGTAGTCAGCATAGCCAGACTTTATGGGTTAGTTATTGTTAGTACATATACGTCTTATATATTATGCGGATAATCGGTGATAAAATTAATTTGGCTACTGGCCAAATCACTTGGTATTTCCTGTCTTCCAAGGGATTATCATGTGGTGGCTCACCACAAATGTGAAATAATGAATATACGAGGCAAGATTAATGTTTGTTTTGCATAAAAGCCTGTTGTGCATCTCTACAGCTATCAGTTCTTTTTTTAAATAGTGTATACCTCATGTTTCTTGACGATTTATTTATACAACTCTGTTTCCACAGGGTATTAAGTTTCTTAGGAAGCAGGATTCTCCTGTTGTATGTTTTTATAACACACAGAATATTGCAGTGTCTAGAGCACAGGAGATTTCAAATCAGTGTTGTGGGGCGAATGAATGAACGAATGAAGCCAGTAACACAGATGGAGAATTGGAGAAGGATGTTCTAAATGTGGGTGACCTTGTATGCAAATGGGCTAGATTTACAGGTGAGGACAGGGCATTGGAGAGATCACCAAAATTCAGCAATAACTGTAAAGTTAGTGTAATGTGACTTGCAGTGGTCTTTTCTCTTCAACAGTAACCATATCTTTTTTTTTTTTTAAAGATTTTATTTATTTATTTATTTGACAGAGAGAGAGAGAGAGAGATTTATTTATTTGACAGAGACAAGTAGGCAGAGAGGCAGGCAGAGAGGCGGTGGGGGCGGGGAAGCAGGCTCCCCACCGAGCAGAGAGCCCGATGTGGGACTTGATGCCAGGATCCTGAGATCATGACCTGAACCGAAGGCAGTGGCTTAACCCACTGAGCCACCCAGGCGCCCAACAGTAACCATATCTTAATGCCATCATCAAGATTTGAATAGCAGTGTTGTTCATGATATTATAACAGATGAAATACAGAATCATCCTTCACCCATGTTTTTAAAACTGTTATAGCAATTATGAAAAATCTTATTTTAAGCTTCAGGTTGAATTTCTAGAGGGAACATTAAGCACTAGGAAATATCTAAATAGTCCTCCCTCAAACCCCCAATGCTTATCTGGTAAAGGGAATGAAAGATGAGATGGGTATTATTGGATAATATCATTATGTTCAAGCCATAAAATAGTGATTATGACATTATGACTGTCATGCAGATGGTACTGCCCGGGCATCTTCCAAACCAAAGTTGACTGTTCTGAACAGAAACGAAAATGAAATGAAACAAAACAAAAAACAAAAATGGCAGATTCTAATACTGAGTTTACTTGACTACTTGACTTCAGAGATCACCGTGCCAAAATAAATTTTTTTTTAAGATTTCATTTATTTATTTGACAGAGATCACAAGTAAGCAGGCAGATAGAGAGAGAGAAGGGGAAACAGGCTCCCCGCTGAGCAGAGAGCCCGATGTGGGGCTCGATCCCAGGACCCTGGGATCATGACCTGAGCCGAAGGCAGAGGCATTAAACATCATTGAGCCACCCAGGCACCCTGAGAAATCTTTAATGCCATCTACCACTCACAAATATAACTGACTTTTTTTTTAACTGTAAAATCTAATTTGCTTTAGCTCTGCAGAGCTGACGAAGGGACTAATACTTTGGGAAATGGACAGGCATAGAGGAGACTCCACAAACACAGGCTATTTGATGATTCAAGATCATTTGAGCTAAAATACCTCAAAAAGAATCATATCCACATATTGGAGACAAGGAAAGTGTAGCCTCCTGGGTGTCGTCTGTGCTCTACATTTTCACGTGCTTCAGGAGCACTTTGCAGGGGTGCCTTTTATGTCAGGAACTCTCAGCTTTTGGATCAACAGAAGTTTGGAGAAGATGCTTTATGGAAGTTAATCTAAAGCTGCTTCTGCTTCAAAACTAAAAGTAGTTCCGAGCACTGAAGCTATGCAGCATGGTATTTTCCTGCCTAAAATGGATAGAACTGTGGAACGCCAGTTGGTGTCCTTTGAAGTGGCAAATACTAACCCAAAAACTAATTTTCCTTATCTTCTGTCTCACTCTCAAGTAACAGAGAAAAAAATGAGTATTTCTATTTTGTACAGTTAGAATTCTGTATAATGCAACATTTTCAGTATACAATGAATGTAGATTGATGAGAATAATGCTGAAAGGAGGAAAGATAATATTTATAGAGCTTATTAGAAAAGCAATTATCTTGAGGCACCTGGGCGGCTCAGCCGCTTAAGCGTCTGCTTTCACCTCAGGTCATGATCCCAGCATCTTGGGATTGAGCCCTACGTTGTCCTTGTTGGGCTCCCTGCTTCTCTCACTCCCCCCAGCTTGTGCTCTTCCTCTCTCTCAAATAAATAAATAAATTCTTCAAAAAGAAAAGCAATTAATCTTTTTGAAATTGATGATAATCTAATTTTCTTTCTTTTTGAAATTTTCTTTTCAATTCCAGTATAGTTAGCATACAGTGTTATTTTAGTTTCAAGTATACAGTAGAGGGATGCAGCACTTCCATACAGCACCCAGTGCTTATCAGGACAAGTGCACTCCTTAATCCCCATCACCTGTTTCATCCATCCATTTCACGCTCCCCTCTGGTAATCAACAGTTTGTTCTTAATAGTTAAGAGACTGTATCTTGGTTACTCCTTCTCTGTCTCCCTCTCCCCATGAGTCTCCTCCTCCTCCCCCTCCCACGTCTCCTCTCCTCCTCCCCCTCTCTCCTTTGTTCTTAATTCTTTTGTGAAGCTCATTCATGTTCTCAACAAATTAGGCTACTTATTAGATAACTGATTTGAAATAGGGCTCACAGCTTACAATTTGATGATAGTGATTTCGTGATACGCTAACTACCCTGGAAATAGAGTAGTAGTTTTAGGGTGAGAAATAAGACATTTTATTCTTTACAAAGAAAGAACAGGGTTTAGTTGTTGTTGTTGTTGTTTTAAACAACACTTTCCCTTCCAATATGTATAGAGTCAAAGTTTCAAGATTTTTATGAAGTCACAATTTTATAGAATATTTAACTGGCAGTAATTAGGCTGGTTTTTACCATCAGCCACATAAACACCAATGTGTATTGACACATTGTAAAGGCTCAAGCTTTGTGCAGCCTGACATGTTGCTGTCTGAGCTGAGTTTTAATAGTGCATCTGTATCATTTTTCCCAGTGGATAATAACAGGATGTTGCCTTGTAATTTTTTTTTTACTACCCTATAATAAAATATAGCCATAATAAATAGCATCTAAACAAATAAAGCAGATTTGGACTCAATCCATTTTGCCTTCATCACTTAGTATGGCTCAGGCTTTTAAGTAGTTGTGTATCCTAAATTGGCTTAATTGGATCAAGTGGCATTTGACTTTCTTTGCCTGCAGTGAAGTAGAGAAAGATTTTATTTTTATTTGCTATTTAATATTTAGGTAATATTTTCAGTATATTTGCCTTTGTACTCCATTGTGCTATTAACACAGTTTGTCCAGATTGTAATCTAAATTGTGCTTTTGATTACATTAGTTGACCTCTTAAGCTTATTGCTGTTGTGTTGTTATTGTTGCTATTATTATTCTTATCCCTAATGTTGGTAATTAAATATTTTCAAACCAAGAGTGCTGTACATTATTAAGAATTTGTACAATTGGCTGTGAGTGTTCTGGGAGCAGGAATAATGTTTAATTCAGTTTGGTGGCTGTTAGCTAGCCCAGTTCCAGGTTTACTGTGGCTTTCTTTGCTGGGTTGATTATTGAATGAAAATAGCTATAAATAGTTTTTTTTTTTTTTTTTAACGTGGGATCTTGATACATATAAATGTATTTTAAATTTTCATACATTTTATCAAATAAATGTTAAAGTTGAAGTACAGAATTTAAAAGCTGTTGCCTGGGGTTTCAGGGTGGCTCAGTCTTTAAGCGTCTATGTTCAGCTCAGGTCATGATCCCAGGGTTGTGGGATCAAACTCCATGTTTGGCTCCCTGCTCAGCTGGATTCAGAAGCCTGGTTCTCCTTCTTCTACTCCCCCTGCTTGTGTTCCTTCTTTCAGCGTGTCTCTCTCTGTTAAGTAAATAAAATCTTAAAAAAAAAAAAAAAAAAGCTGTTGCCTATTAGTAAGGATTTTACCAAACATCAGAAGAAAAAAATTGATTTGGGGGCCTGAAAAATTATTTCAGCCAAGTTTTTAAACCTCTTTGGTTTTTGAAGCCTGACTGGGGCTGGATCCCGTGACCCTGAGATCATAACTTGAGCCAAAAACAAAAATTGGATGCTCAACTCACTGAGCCACCCAGGCGCCCCAGTATTTATTATTTTTAAAAGGCCAATGAAGAAATAATCCTCCTCCACCCCCCCCAAAAGAAACAATTAACTAAAAAAATTCTAATGGACACTGTTTGGAAGGAGTGATATGGATGTTCCCCCTCATGGGTATGTGATCTCTAAATAACTTAAAATATGTATTTATATTCTCATGTTTTTATACATATAATATATACAAATAAAATAAATATGCTTAAAAGTAATGTCCTCAAAAGGGGTGGGTAAAATACATGCAGACAGACACATACCCTTTATACTTTATCAAGGCTAACTTTTTTTTTTTAAGGCTGTTAACTTTGAATTGTCTATATAATACCCATAAATTTGACCTTACTGATTTATGATTATTTTGAATTGTACATGAGTAAAACTTCAGTTATAGAGAGTCTTGCTTGGGTGGGGGGTTCTTTGGGTACAGAAACATTTCTGAAAAATTGAGGGAAATATCCACCCAGTTAAAAGTGGCAAAACTCCAGATGTTTGATAGTTTGAATAAAAGCTCTTGCCATAGTTCCTTTGATGTAGTTTTCAGTTTTCCTCAGAGCTTTCGGTAATTGTGGTGGGTGGGTGTCTGTATGCTGCCTCTGCTTCTGATTTCTCATTGTTAGAATACTGGAGTACGTAAAGAACAAGTCTTGAATGAAGAAGGTCTCTCTCTCAGTCAAGTTCATTGGGTTTTAGTAGTGTGAGTTTTTTTTTTTCTTTTAAATATATTTTCTGATTTAGGAGTGTATGTTAAATTGCTCTGATTCCCAGATGGTGGGGTCTCACTCAGATAAGGTACTTATTACTGTATAATGTAAAGCATACCATTTTAAAGATTTCAGTATTGAAGATTTTCTGCTTGAAATCTTATACAAAGTGGGGAAATAAAGCTTCATGTAATGAACTACAGGCAATGTAAGAATGGGACAGAAAAAAGGAGAAAGCAGAGTAGGAATGTAGTAGAAATCTGATATTTGATATGTAAGCTGATCACTTCTAGTTCTCCACCTAAATTTTTTTTTTCACTTGCTCAAAAGCCTTTCTTTACTTCCTTCTTTCCGCTTTTTGATCCCACACCCTGCACCCTGCACAGTTGGAAAGTCCAGAGGACGTTGGCAGAGGCAATTTGTCAGAAGCTTTTTAAACTTTGGTTAGAATGCATTATTGATTTTTTTTTTTAATGACCAGAGGAATGAGGATTTTTGGAAGAAGCTTGAGATTCAACATCTGGCTGGGCAATCCAAACTCTTTTAAACCTTTGAGAATACTTCATTAGATACCAGGTTCTCATCCTTAGTAAAACTTAGGATTCCGGCATACTGGATTTTCCATGAAATTGATATCAGCTGACAGTTTGGCCTCATAGACATGGGAGATAAAAATCACTTTTCTAAAACTGACAGAAACTGCATAAATATATAAATATCCAATCATGAGTCTTTAGAAAATACTTGGTAGTATGCATTGGCACAATAACTTATTCTTTTTTTTTTTAAGGTGTTTTTTCTTTTTTCTTTTTTTTTTTTTTTTTAGATTTTATTTATTTGACAGACAGAGACCACAAGTAGGCAGAGAGGCAGGCAGAGAGAGAGAGGAGGAAGCAGGCTCCCCACAGAGCAGAGAGCTCGATGTGGGGTGCTGAGATCCCAGGACGCTGAGATCATGACCTGAGCCGAAGGCAGAGGCTTAACCCACTGAGCCACACAGGCGCCCCCACAATAACTTATTCTTAGGCTATTTTCACTATGTATAATAGTTGGAGATTACACTGTTGAATAGAATGGCCATAAAATTAAAGTATGTTTTTGTGAACCAAAAAATCTGATAATTAAGGAGAGGATAATGTTTAAAGAAAAAGATCTTTTCATATATCAGAACTTTTGTTTCTAGGCATTTTTAAAGTTCCTTGTTTAAATTTTGAAAATGAAATGAAACAGAAAAAGATATAAGTAATGGGGTGGTTTTCAGTGTGTTCTAACAATAAATGATTATTTAAAAGTATAGAATATAGGTATATTTTATTATAAATAGCTTGGTAACTTCTACTATTGTAGAATTTGGAAACTATAATTAGGATGCAAATAATGTAATTATATGCACTTTTGAGGGGGTAAATGCACAGATTAAATTGAATAATTGCTTTTTATATTGATAACTTGAAAGCTGTTTCTCAAGGAGAGAAAGAAAAAAGATACATTGTTGAGGAAATAAACCTTCCTGGAAACCCAAGAGTCCTTAGGGTTAGAGCAGCAGGCTGCATAGTCCTTACCCAAGAATAAGCTAAAGTGTTAGTTTATTCAGTCCTAGGCTAAACTCAGAAAAAGAGATGTTTGTGGATATGAAAGTTTTGTGTTAGTTTTGGATACGTGGGAGAGAATAATGTCTTTGCCTTTTAGGATGTTTATACCTTGAAGGCATATAGCAGAAAGAAATCCATGGAAGAAATATCATTCCAGTGCACAACCTTAGCACATATCTGCTGGGTTGAGAGTTTTAGGGTTATGTATGCCATCGACTTCTGATGAACTGATTCATTAGGACATTTTCCTTTCTGTGAGGAAGAAACAATCTCTGTGTAATTGAATTACAAATGAAAGGAAATAAGTAAAAGGCCTAATCTTTTATTTTGATTTTAGTAAATACAAACTCTTCTCTATGAAGGCAAGGTCTTTATATATATTGCACTAATGCTTGATATTACCCAGTGGATGATATATAGTAGACACTAATTAAGGGTTCTTCTTTTTCCTTTCCCTTTGCTTTCCTTTCCTGTCTTACCCTACTTTATCCTGTCCTGTCCAATATATTCTATGCTATCTTCTGCTCTCCTCTGTATGCAAGCAGGCAAACTGTCACCATAATAATTTTTTTCCCTATCTTCCATAAATTATGACTTCCTCAAAACAAAATGTAAGAAGTTCAGTCTTTCAAAAGTGAAAATGTTGCATATAACATATTGATTAAGTTTTCAAGATTATGTTGTGTTTTGGATTATCTACAGTCTTTTCCCCCTATTAATAAACTATGAGTTGTCTATGTAGTATATATTTTTGTGAATGAGCGTTATTACTCATTTATTCTAAGAGATATATTTTTTTAAGATTTTATTGATTTATTTGTCAGAGAGAGAGAGAGAGCACAAGAGAGCGAGCACAGGCAGAGGCAGAGGGAGAAGCAGGCTCCCCGTCGAGCAAGGAGCCCGATGTGGGACTCGATCCCAGGATGCTGGGATCATGACCTGAGCCAAAGGCAGCCGTTTAACCAGCTGAGCCACCTAGGCGTCCCTACTCATTTATTCTAATAATCATGTTAAAGATAAAGATACTAAGGGATAGAAAAGATAAGGATTTTTAATAACAGAATAAGTAGTGGGAATGTTTTCATTTTACAATTGATTTTCTGGTCACACATTTTTTCCTTTCATTCTTCCCTTAGTTTGCTCTTCTTTTCTTACTTTTCTTAAGTGTTTAAGGCTATAAATTTACTTATAAGCACTGCTTTAGCTGCATAAATCATGATATGCTCTGCTTTAGTTTTCCTCAGTTGAATAATTTATCTTCTGATATCTTTGATATATGAGATATTTATAAAGTTTTTTTTTAAATTTCCAAATACTTGGGGATTAAAAAAGAATAAATTTCATTCTGTTTTGGCCATGTAATCTACTTTTATGATTTTGCTTCTTTTAAATTCATTAAGGTTTGTATTATGACCTAAGAGTCTAGCTGGAGGTTGTGGGGAGAGATAGTAGAATTTCCAGGCAGAAATACTACAGGATTTCCACTGTTCTTATCAAATGTTAGGTAATTTTTTGGGCATAAACACTTAATTTATTGGATGACTGGTCAGTTTCCATAGTCCTAAAACAGTTGTTATTGTCAATTTTGTCCAGTTTTACATTGATATAAAATTGCACCTGAGATACCCTCCTTTATACAATGGCTTACATTCTTTGGGGATGAAAATGATCACATGGGGAAATGTGGCACCTTGAGGACTAAACTTTGTACTCTTCATTTAAAATGCACCAGAAGGGGGTGCCTGGGTGGCTCAGTGGGTTAAAGCCTCTGCCTTCAGCTCAGGTTATGATCTTAGGGTCCTGGGATTGAGCCCCACATCGGGCTCTCTGCTCAGCAGGGAGCCTACTTCCCCCTCTCTCTCTGCCTGCCTCTCTGCCTACTTGTGATCTCTCTCTCTCTCTCTCTGTCAAATAAATAAATAAAATCTTAAAAAAAATAAAATGCACCAGAAGTTTATAGACCTGTTTGTTCCCAAAGTGTTGAGGCTAACTTCACTGGAGAATAAGACCTTAGCATAATATTAGAATAATATTCAACGTATAAGTGTAGAGAACTGCACAGAACAGTTCTTGGTGCCTTATCAAGCCCCTCTATCTGGAATTATCTGTCTCAGGAGCCAGTCAACAACCTAGATTGGTTGTGGAAATTCTGTCTGGTGGAGTAGTGTCAAAAAGTGTTCGTGATAGGAAATAATGTATTCATCCTACAGAGGATCTTGAAAAGCCAGATCCTATAAAAAACAGCATGCTCTTTTGTGGATTAATGGGCAGAAATCATCATGGGGATAAAGAAGTCTCCAGTTGTTCTGGCAGCTGTTTGCAAGGTAGACAGGCATGGGGATAAAATGGTGCTACACCAATAAGAAGGGGCTTTTCCTACAGCTTGCAGTGTTCCAAGTGTGGGGGCCAGTGTGACAACCGGAAGTGACAGGAAGCCAGACTAAGTGTAAAATGCCTTGGGATCTTGTCTTAGTGCCATCGCCTGATAACTGTGATAATCTTTATCAGTTGCACCTTTCTCACCTGTAAAATTATTGGAAATAGAGATGAAAAACAAATTTGAACAGTCTACTAAGAAAATAATATTGGTGGTACATGGTGATGGTTATTGATAGGGAGTGAAAGTAGAAGGTATTTGAAGATAACTGGTGGATTGAGAAACTGAGAGGGGGTGGTTGGAAAAAGGATGTGAACATCATAACTAAAGAGACAGCATTGGAAGACCTAGTTGGAGATGTGGAGGTGGAATGTCCTAAATGCAGTTATTGTGTCTACTTACTGTGTTTTGACTATTTTCTTATTTAACTTCCAAGTAATTGGAAATGATAGACGGAAGGCTACATACTTCTTTTTACAGTAATAAAATTGTGGCACCTAGTAGTTAACTGTTTAGTTCTAAAAATGATTTAAGGACTCTCATAGACCAAAAAATTGTATTACCTTAGAAATAGTTCACTAATTCACTGTAGTTTTTAAAAATCTCAGTTTTCACTTATCTTTTAAGAAATTATAACAGTCATCTTAGGCTGAGAAACATCTTTTAACTGACACTAAAATGATCTTTATTTTATTTTATTTTTTCTAGAGGATTTTAATTTATTTATTTGACAGAGATAGACACAGTGAGAGAGGGAACACAAGCAGGGGGAGTGAGAGAGGGAGAAGCAGGCTTCCGGCTGAGCAGGGAACCTAATGAGGGTCTTGATCCCAGGACTCTGGGATCATGACCTGAGCCGAAGGCAGACGCTTAGCAATTGAACCACCCAGGCACCTCTTATTTTATTTTTATTTATTTTTTTAAAAGATTTTTATGTATTTGTCAGAGACAACACACAAGTAGGGGGAGCAGCAGGCTCCTGGGTGAGCAAGGGGCCCTATGCGAGACTCCTGGTATCATGAACTGAGCTGAAAGGAGACAACTAACTGAGCTACCCAGGTATCCTTACAATGATCATTTTAAAGTATGTTTGTACACATGGATTCTTCATTGCTTCTTGAACCTTTACTGGAAAGTTCAGTAGGAGATGTAACATAAATATAATTAATGCCTCACAGACCAAGACAATAAAATATATTTTCATTGTAATTCCAGATTAATTTTTACTCTAATTTCCTGGAATCTCATTTAAATATTAGAACACCAAGGTACCTTTAAATAGTAATCAGAGTTATGAAATTCTGAGATGATTATTTCCAAAAGAATTCATTTATAGAAGCATAATTTTTTTCATAATAAACATCCTCTTTTCAAATATAGACAGTGATCGCCAATATAATGCTGTTTCAGAAGCTGGAGGGTATAGACTGAATTTGGATTACTTGTATTCACATTCTGACTTTGCCACTCAATGTCCCAGAAAATTTATTTGTAAGATAAATAAGGTAATGTTCATACTAATCTCAGAGGAATTTTATAAATGTAAAGTGAGAATATAAAGTCCTTAAGACCTTAAAAAATTAAAATTAAATAGGAATATAAAATGTTCAAAAATATGAAGTATTTAAAATTTAAAAATGATACAAAAAGTGTCTGAAGAATATAGTCAGTTTCTTTTGCTTTCATTCTGTTCTCACCCCTCAACCACAAGGTAAAAGATAAACTCCCTGTGAATGTGATTTTTGTCTGTTTAGTTCACTTCCTAATCCAGAGCACCTAGAACTGTGCCTGGGCACAGAGTAAATAATTGATGAATGAATGAATGAATGTTGCTCTACTTTTTAAACTTGCTATCTCATGATTAAAAATTTGTTTTTAACATTTATCTTTATTATGTATTCCTTTTTAAGTTGGTCAATGAAATCTTATAATTTTATTTTCCATTTTTGCTGTCTTATATATCTGCTTATTTACAAGGTTTTTTCTAAAGGATGGATTAATTTAGCTTTTAATTTTTAATTAAAGCAATCTAGTATCAGGTATTTCCATCTGATTTGTAAAGCGTAGAGGGAATTGCAGTAACTGCTAGTGAATTTCTTTTTTGTGTCACTTTGGAATGGTGCTAAAAATATGAAGATACAAACACACTAAATTTTCTGTCCTTTCTTAGTGCTTCCTTTGAAGTGGTCAAATTGTTCAAATAACTATTCTAGTAGCTCCTTTTAAGAATCTTTTTTAGAGCAAGTTTACTAATTGGACTAGAAATTCAGGCTAACACTTTATGCTGATAGAAGAGCATCACTTGATATGATGACCTTTTCTTCCCTTCAGTTCTCTTTATCCATGTGTTCATCCCCCCTTTCCTTTTCTGTGATTTATCTCTGACCTGGTCTCCTTCCCCTTAGGAAGCTGTGACCCTGCGTAAACTTGTTCTGCTGAGTTGTCTACTAGCTCTGAAGTGCCTGAAGGGGAGTAATTGGATAAATCACTGAGACACCGAATAGCCAAATTGTAAATTGGGGATTCTCTGATCTTCTGAACAGAGAAAATGGACCTATAAAGATGGTTATGCAAACAAACTCAAAGACATATAATGGTGCATTTTTGTTCCTCGTCTCAATTTATGTGATGCCAATACAGTTTCCAATAATTTCTTAATTTTTTTTTAAACTAAAAAGAAACTGTTTTGTTTACCCAGTCAGTATTTTTGGGGCCATGTTAAGTGCTTGGTTCTTTAGGGAGTGGTAATACCAATGGAAGTAGTCACAGTCCCTGTTGTGAGGCAGTTCACATTAGAGTGTACAGGTTCAGCCAAATAGAAGAATATACACGGGGTATGCGAGCATCAAGGGATCTAGGATTGGTTCTGTCTGTGGTGGAGTCAGTTTGGTGCTGTTAGGGAAAACTTTGTGGACTATATCATGCTTGGATTTCAGAATTTATTTCCTATTTGGGAGAGATAAAATCTACCGGGTGAGGATAATTCTAGGAGAGCGTGTGCTATCATTACCCATGATTGTTCAGACATGTAAAATATTCGTAAGATTGAATGGGCTTATTCTTCAAAAGCCAGGAAACAATACCTTATGTGTACAGCCAAGAAATTGCCTAAAAAATTGCTCTCAGTTGCCCGTTCAAGTTGTCAAGCATACCATTCAAATATAGAATGGATTGCTCTTATAGTACAAAACCTCACTAACTGGGCAAATATGGGTGGGTACTCGCTGGGAAAAATATAGTTTAAAATCCTCAAACAAAATATAATGCTTTTATTAGTGAATATTTTTATACTAATTTGTTTTCATATATATGTGATGGTAATCAATAGGGATTCTATTAAAGGCAAATTTAATTTTAATTTTATGTTAATGAAGTTCTGCATATATCTAATTCCTTATCCATTTGGGGACAAGATTATAGAATAGACACTGGATTTAGTCATTGTTTTGGCACATATGTGATTACTTAACCTCTTGCTAATAGCTTACTACTACTACTAATAACTTAATAAATGCTAAGTAGCATAGTAATTAACTAATGAAGCTGATGCTCATAAAAAGCACTTAAATGGACACACTACAAAGTTCAAAACTTGTTATGACAAGTGCAGAACCAATAGAAGACATTGAAATCCTAAAGAAAATTCTTTGAAGGACATCATATATATGTCCTTTTTTTTTTTTTTTTTTTGGTTTTGTTTTGTTTTTCCTTTTTGGTAAAATGTCTGTCATGTCAATATTAATTTAATAAGAAAAGAAATAGAAAATATATGGTAATTTAAAGGACATGAAGACTAACATCATCCCTATAAATATACCTTAAGTAAACTCTTTTTTGTTTATTCCTTCCTATTATTTTTTTCCTGTTATCTGAATTTGTTTAAATTAATATAATCATGGTCTCTATGCACATAAGTTCACAAAGCATGTATTTGTATATATGATTAAGTGGCAGGATATATATTAAGGTGTTCTTCAATTTTTTTTTCCCCCACAGCAGTTCTGACGGTACAAGTAGATTAAAGACATCCCAGGATTTTACTAGAAGTGTCTGTTGTGGGGGTGCCTACGTGGCACAGTCATTTAAG
>PISX010002707.1:0-153585 GCA_004024625.1 Mellivora capensis
CACTATACTTTCAGAGAAACAAAGAACTGCATTAACTTCTCAGTAATCACACAAGCAAGAATGAAATGAAGTATTTAAAGTGTCAAGAGAAGTAAACCACCAACTTAGAATTCCGAACCCTGCAAAATTATCTGTCAAAAGTGAAGGAAAAATAGACTTTCTCGGACAATAAAAATTGAGGGGATTTGTTGCCAAAATAATATTAACAGTATATTCGGTTATGCATGCTTAATGTGTGTGTCTTATGTATACAGAGATAGGCTAATGTATTCTTATATTCAACTAGCATGAATGACAGCAATGATACAAGGACGGCAGGAAGGAATTAGGATTTTGTTACTATAAGGTACTTGACACCACCATGAAGTAGTACAGTTTTATTTGAAAGTGGACCTGGAGGGCATGTGGGTGGCTCAGTCAGTTAAGAATCTACCTTGGGCTCAGGTCATGAACCCAGCGTCCTGGGATCAAGTCCCGCACTGGGCTCCTTGCTCAGCAGAGAGCCTGCTTCTCCTTCTCCCTCTCCCTCTGCCTACCATTTCCTTTGCCTGTGCTCTCTCTCTCTCGATGTCAAATAAGTATTTATTTATTTGACAGCGAGAGAGAGAGAGAGAGAGAGAGAGAGAGAGAGAGAGATCACAAGTAGGCAGAGAGGCAGGCAGGGTGGAGGGAGTGGAGCAGGCTCCCTGCTGAGCAGAGAGCCCAATGCGGGGCTCAATCCCAGGACCCTGAGATCATGACCTGAGCCGAAGGCAGAGGCTTAACCACTGAGCAACCAAGGCGCTCCAATAAATAAAATCTTAAAAAAAAAAAAAAAGAAAATGAAAGTGGACCTGGACTGGGGGACCTGGGTGGGTTAGTTGGTTAAGTATCCGACTCCTGATTTTGGCTCAGGTCACGATCTCAGGTTGTGAGACTGAGCCCCTTGTTGTACTCCACGCTCAGCCGGGAGAATCTGCTTAAGAATCTGCTTGAGAATCTGCTTGATATTCTCTCGCTCCCCCTCTGCCCCTCCCCACTGCTTGCACATGTCCCCTCTCTAAAATAAATAAATAAAGCTTTTAAAAAATAATAAAGTGGATCTGGATTAGTTATAAATATATATTGCAAACTCTATGGCAACCAATAAGGAAAGAAAAAAAAAGTACAATTGATATGCTAAGAAAGAAAGAAAATAGAATCATAATAAATGGTCAGTTAAAACCACAAAAGGCAAAAGAAGAGTGGAAGACAAAAACAGGAACAAAGAACAAGGACAATGAAGAGAAAACAGTACAAATGTTAGATATTAATCCAGGTTTATCAATAACACTTCTAATGTCACCGGTCTAAATGCACCAATTAAAAGGCAGATTTCAGATGGATTAAAACACACAACCCAATTACATGTTGTCTATTAGAAAATCACTTTGAATATAAAGACACACAGATTAAAAGTAAACAGATGGAGAAAAATAGAGCATGCTAACACTAACATGCTTACATTAATCAAAAGAAGGACGGAATAGCTATATTAATTTCAGACACAGCAGACATCAGTTTAAGAAAAGTTAGGGATAAAGAAGGGCCTTATGTAATGATATATTTATATTTACATAAATATAAATTCTCGGGACGCCTGGGTGGCTCAGTTGGTTAAGCGGCTGCCTTCGGTTCAGGTCATGATCCCAGCGTCCTGGGATCGAGTCCCACATCGGGCTCCTTGCTCAGCGGGGAGCCTGCTTCTCCCTCTGCCTCTGCCTGCCACTCTGTCTGCCTGTGCTCACTCTCTCTCTCTCTGACAAATAAATAAATAAAATCTTAAATAAATAAATATAAATTCTCCAAGAAGACATAGCAATTCTTACTTAACATTATGCATGCCCCTAACAACAAGGCGTCAAACTATGCAAGGTAAAAACTTACAAGTAGAAACAGGAAACCACTAACATGGCTGGAGAATTCAACACACATCCCTCAAAAATGGACAGATCCAGCAGGCAGAAAACCAGCAAGGACACAGCTGAACTCAATAACACCATCAATCACCAAGATGTAATTGACATCTACAGACAGCTTCATCCAACAACAGCAGGATACACATTTTTCTCAAACTCACATGGAACATTTGCCAAGATAGACTACATTCTGGGCCATAAAACACATCTTAACAAACTTAAAAGAGGTGTGCCTGGGTGGCTCGGTCGGTTAAGTGTCTGCCTTCAACTCAGAGCCGTACATCAGGCTCACTGCTCAGAGAGTAGTCTGCTTCTCCCTCTGCCCCTTTCCCTGTTTGTGCTCCTTCTCAAAGAAATAAATAAGATCTTTTAAAAAACAAAACAAAACAAAACAACCAAAAAAAATTTTTTAAAGAATAGAAATCAGTTTCTGCTTGCAGACTATAACAGAATTAAACCAGAAATCAGTAACAGAAAGGTAACTGAAAAATCCCAAAATACAGGGGGACTGAAAACACACTTCTGAATAACAAATTGGCTAAAGAAGAAATCTCAAGAGAAATTTTTAAAGATTTTGAACTAAATGAATTTGAAAACACAATAATCAATAAGCTTCTAGCCAGGTTAACAAAAGAGGGGGAAAAAAAACAGAAAGGGGGATACAAATTACTAATACTACAAATGAAAGAAGAGACACCAGTAGAGATCTCACTGAAAAGGATAATAAAGGAATACTATGAACAACTCTATGCCTACAAATTTGAAACCGTAGATGAAGTAGACCAATTCTGTGAAAGACACATCTGCCAAAATTTACTCAGGAACTAATAGCCAATTTGAATATAGGTCTTTTCTATTAAAGACATTGAATCAGTAATTAATAGCCTTCTAAAACAGAAAGCATGAGGCCCAGATGAGTTCGCTGGTGAATTCTATCAAACATTAAAGGAAGAAATTATACCAAGTATCTATTTTCAATCTCTTTCTGAGGATAGAAGCAGAAAGAATATTTCCTAATTCATTCTATGAGGCCATAATTACCCTCATACCAACACCAGAAAAAGACATTACAAGAAGACTGCAGACCAGTATTTTTCATGAACACAGATGCAAAAATCTCCAACAAAATATTAGCAAACTGAATTCAGCAATGTATAAAAAGAATTATATGCCATGACCAAATGGGATTTATCCCAGGTACGCAAGGCTGGTTCGACATTCTAAAATTAATGTGATCTATCCCATTAATAGAACATCACAGAAAAAGCATTTGACAAATCCAACCACCATTCATGATAAAATTTCACAGTAAACTAGGAATGGAGGAGAACTGTCTCAACTTGATAAAGAATATCTACAAAAAGCTACCGCTAACACCATACTAAATGGTGAGAAACTCCAAGCTTTTCCACTAAGATTGGGTAAAAATATAAGGATGTCCTCTTTTTTTTCTTCCATTGATTTTTCTATTGGCTGTGGTTATTACAGTTTCATAATCTGAAGGAAGTCCTCTTTCACTCGCCACTTCTTTTCAACACAGCTCTCGAAGTCCTTGCTAATACAGTAAGTTAAAAAGAAATGAAAGGTATGCAGCTTGGAAAGGTAAACATGAAACTATTGTTCGAAGAGAACATGATTACCTATGTAAAAAAAATCCAAAAGAATTGATCAAAAAAACCTCCTGGAACTAATAAGTGACTAAAGCAAGGGTGCAGAATACAAGGTTAATATTTAAAAATTAAATTGCTTTCCTATATCTCAATAATAAACAACTAAAATCTGAAATTAAAAAAACAACACCATTTATATCAGGACCCGCCAAAATGAAAAATTTAGGTATAAGTCTAACAAAAGTCATATAAGACCTGTATGAGGAAAACTACAAAACTCTGATGAATGAAATCAAAGAACACATAAATGGAGAGATACTCTATGTTTTTGGATAGGAGGACTAAATATTGTCAACATGTCAGTTCTTCCCAACTTGATCTACAGATTCACTACAATCCCAATGACAATCCCAGCAAGTTATTTTATGGATATTGACAAACTAATTCTAAAGGTTAAATGGAGAGGCAAAGGACCCACAACAGCCAATGGAACATTGAAGGAGAAGGACAAGGGACTGACACTACCCAACTTCAAGACGTACTATAAAACTACAGTAGTCAGGACAGTGTTATACTGGCAAAAGAACAAACAAATAGATCAATGGAACGGAACAGGGAGACCAGAAAGAGACCTTCAAAAATACAGTCAACTGATCTTTGACAGAGGAGCAAAGACAATACAATGGAGCAAAGACAGTCTTTAAAAAATAATGCTATAATAAGTAGACTTCCACAGAACAACAACAATAACAAAATACATCTAGATACAGACCTTTCAAAAAAATTAACTCAAGGGGCACCTGGGTGGCTTAGTTGTTAAGCGTCTGCCTTTGGCTCAGGTCATGATCCCAGGGTCCTGGGACTAAGCCCTGCACTGGGCTCCCTGCTCCGTGGGAAGCCTGCTTCTCCCTCTCCCACTCCCCCTACTTGTGTTCCCTCTCTCGCTGTGTCTTTCTCTGGCAAATAAATAAATAACATCTTAAAAAAAAAAAGTTAACTCAAAATGGGCCACACACCTAAATATAAAAGAAAAAAATTGCAAATATTGTAGAAGACAACATAACCTAGAGGACCCTGGGTATTGTGATACCAACACCAAACACGCAATCCATGAAAGAAATGTATTTAATGATTGAATTAATCATTAGTGATGAACTTATTGAAATTAAAAACAACTGCTCTGTGAAAGACCATAGCAAGAAAATGGAACATAAGCTGCAGACTGAACAAAGATATCTGCAAAAGACACATCTGATAAAGGACTGTAATCCCAAATATACAGAGAACTCTTAAAGCTCAACAAGATAACTAAAAACCCAATTGAAAAATGGGCCAAAGATCTTAACAGATACCTCACCAAAGAAGATATACGATGGTGAATAAGCACATAAAAAATGTTGAACATTAGATGTCGTCAGAGAAATGCAAATTAAAACGAGACTCCACTGCACATCTACCAGAACAGCCCACCCCAGAGCACTGACATCACCAAATGCTGGTGAGGATGTGGAGCAACAGGAACTCCACTCATTGTTGGTGGGAATGCAAAATGGTACAGCAACTTGGAAGAGTTTGGTGTCTTCTTACAAAACTAAACATGCTCTTACCATCCAGCCAGGAGTCATGCTCCTTGATATTTATCCAAAGGAGCTTCACACTATGTCCACACAAAAACCTGCACACAGATGTTTATAGTAGCTTTATTCTTAATTGTCAAAACTTGGAAACAATCAAAGTGTCCTTCAATAGGTAAATGGACAAACTGTGGTACAGAAATATAGAGACAATAAAAATACTGGTGGTTTCCAAGGGACAGGTGGGGAGCACAGAGGATCTTTAGGGCAGTAAAAATGCTTTGTATATTTTAATGATAGATAAATGTCATTATACCTTCCTCCCAACCCACAGAATGTTCAACACCAGGAATGAATTCTACATAGACTATGGACTTTGGGTGACTGTGATGTGTCAATGTAGGTTTATCCTCAGCAACACATGTACTGTTCTGGTGCGTAATGCTGGGAATGGGGAGCCAAGGGATATGTGGAAACCTGTACCTTCCTCCCAGTTTTGTTGTAAACCTAAAACTGCTCTAAAAAAGATAAAATCTTTGGGGCACCTGGGTGGCTTGGTCGGTTGAGTGTCCAACTCTTGATTTCAGCTTGGATCATGATCTCGGTCATGAGATTGAGCCCCATATTGGGCTCAGAGCGGAGTCTCCTTGGGATTCCCTCTCTCTCCCTCCACTTGCTCTTACTCTCTCTAAAGAAATAAAATGTTTTAAAAATATATGCATGATGTATTTTACAATAACAAATTTTTAATAAAGAGAAGGGTGTGGGGACACCTGCCTTTGGCTCAGGTTGTGATCCCAGGGTCCTGGGATCCAGTTCTGCACTGGGCTCTTTGCTTGGCAAGGAGCCTGCTTCTCCCTCTGCCGGCCTCTCCCCCACTGCTTATGCTCTTACTCTCTTTTTCTCTTACAAATAAACAAATAAAATCTTTTTTAAAAAAATAAAAAATATAAAATTTTAAAAAATGGTTTGGCCAACTATAACAAATGCTGTAAATACATCAAAAAGCTGAAGACTGAGAAATGACCTGAGATTTGGAAGCACAGAGACCTCAACAGGAGTGGTTTTGAAAAAAAAATTATCAAATATATTTTGAAAAAAAAAAAAAAATCAAATACAAGGAAAAAAAAAACAAAGGTAACTAGAATAAGACAAAAGATGTGAATGTCCTTTATGTAGGAAAATATAAATATCTATCAAAACACATTAAGGAAACCTAGATAAGTAGAGAAACATATATTCTTTTTTTTAAAGTTAGTTAATGTATAATGTATTACTAGTTTCAGGGGTAGAATTTAGTGGTTTATCAGATGGATAAAAGACCCAGTGCTCATTCTATCAAGTCCCTTCCTTAATGCCCGTCACCCAATTACCCCATCCACCGACCCATCTCCCCTCCAGGAGCCCTCAGTTTGTTGCTTAGAGTTAAGAGTCTCTTATGGTTTGCCTCCCTCTGTTTTTATTTCATTTTTCCTTCTCTTCCCCTATGATCCCCTATGATTTTGTGAGAAACATATATTCTTGATTTGGCAATTTAATATTGTAAAGATCATTAACTGTTCCTGTATAGGTCTTATAAAATCAACCAATCAAATTCACATCAAAATCCCCAAATTTTTTTTATAGGATTTGTCAAGCTGATATTAGACTACATGGGGGTAAAAGCAGTCAAGAGTAGCCACGGTGATTCCAAAGAATACTAAAATGCTCTCTACCATCACCCCTCCCCCCACTCACTCTCTCTCTCTCTCTCTCACACACACACACACACCACACACACACACACACACACACAAATTTAAAAATGATTATAATACAGACAAATAGACCAACAGAATAGAACACCTTAAAACCAACCCAATTCTTTATATAAACCTAACAGGACAAATCTGGAATTGTCTATCAACAGAGAAAGGACAGAATATTCAATACTAAGATCCCTACCTTATTCCATCTACAAAAGTGAATTCCAGGTAAAGTTAAAGATTAAAAAAAAATCTTTAGAAGTCACCATTATTCCATTGGGGCAGCATGGCACAAACTACTGATTGCCTACACCTTGTCTGTACCAATATTTTATAGATCTGAAGTTGAAAATTTCTAGAGCATCCTTGTGGAAGAAACTCTGATACAAGGACATCTGTTACAATACACTTTGAACAGTGAAAAGACAGAAATTATCCAGGTCACCCTCAGCAAAAATTGGAAAAACGTGTGGTTTAGTTGTATTATAAAATACAGTTATACTGTAAATTTCAGATATTAAAATAAACTGCATACATATCTAGATATGTATCTAGGTATGTAACAAAAACATGAATAAAAAACCAAGCTATGGAAATGTTCCTTATACCATTTACTTAAAACTGTAAAAACACAAGAACACCGTACGTTATTTATAGATACAGGATATGCAGAAGCATAAAAAAAAATCTACAGTAAGAATTAACCTCTGGCAAGAGTGGAACAAGGAAAAGGACTTTAGCTATACCTATATGGCATTTTTTACCCTTAAGAAAAGACATCTAAAACAACATGGCTAACCAGTGACATAAATAAAATTAGAATGGGGGTGGATTTGCTTATCTGCTGTATTATTTCCTGCTTGAAATACTGCATAATTTTTAAAGTCTTAATTCCTTTTTTAAAATAGAAGAAAACCACTGTATGTTGGATTTTTACAGGGAACTCCCAGCTGTCGGAGCACCGATGGTGAACCGCCCCACCTTCTCCTGCAGCCCTGTCCCTGCTCCCCCCTCCCCAGTGTATACATCCCCAAAGCGCATGCTCTGGGGGCGACGGCCTTCACACCTGGCATGATGTCGAACAGTAGCAGCTGTGCCATCAGTATCTGACAAACAACTACACAGACCTCTGCACACGGTCAACTTGATACTCTGGTTTTTCGGATCCCATTCCTTCACCACCAAACCACAGTTCCTTCTTTCTTGACGGTTTTGTCTAACTTCTTTTTTGTAGGTTTTCTGGTGCCCTTTGCTGCTCCTCAGAGCCCTGACCATATTTAGTCAACTTGGATTCTGCTTCCTTTACAAAAATTCTCCCCATATATTTGTGAAACTCATTCCTGACCTCATGCCAGTCTCTTCTGAAGGGCATCCAGACTGGTTTTAAATTCCCTTGACTCTTAAGGTGGTTTTTGCAACAGAGGTCTTCCTTTAATTCTGCTGACTTTTCTATTTCTTTCTGTGTGGATACAAACAGAATTTGAGATCATTTCCTGCAAACTTCTCATCTACCTTCAGAATCCAAAGTTACTGCTTCATGGAAGATGACTGAGCAGATTTTAGAATGGTGGGTATACAGTTCTGGGAATTCACACAACTAAATAAAGTGCCCCTTTGAAAAGGTGCCCTGCGCGAGAGAGCATGATATAAAGGTTAAAAAAAATGCTAGTCTAGTAAATTAAGAAATATAATGTGTACAAGTAGAAAAGATTCTCACATGAGTGGTCTGACGAGATGTTGTGTGGAACCAAAACAAAGTCATCCGTGTCACAAGAAGAGTTCTTGCTACTAGTACTGGCAGAATCTTTGGACACTTGTAGATAGTTGGGAGGACCCAATGGTGGGGAGGATAAGTTTTCTTCCTGAATATGCTGCATATCTGGAAGGGACTAAAATTAACAACATAAAATTAAAACTGGCCTAGTAATAAAATGCACGTCAGAACAGCCATTAGACTAAGGAATACTGTCTTCATAAAAGTGGGCATAAAGTTAATTCCATCTTAAAATTTTGGAAAAAAATCTCTGGAAAATCTTTCCCTTAGAAAAGCACAGTTTAAAGTGTCTTCATATAAAGACTTCTAAAATGTTTTCCAAAAATGATACTTAAAAATATATCATACCACTTATCACATACATGTCTCCCTCTCCTGAAATTTCTGAGGTGTGTTTTCATCATCTCAACATGCCCAGTTTCGGCTCTTGGCCTAGCAAAGCAGGTACTCAATAACTATTCACTTGATGACTAAAACACTATGTCCAGGGACTTTAGACTAACAACATCCTGCACACATTTTAAAAAGTTTTAAACCTCCAGTGAAGAAAACATTATAAACAGAAAAGCAAGAGACCACGTTATGCAAAAAAGTAAATAAATCGATAAGGATAACTACGTTCAAGCCTAGATATTTACATATGCTCACAGAAAGCAAGATCTGGAAAACCTTAGAGGATGTGGATACATTCCTTTTGTTCTTCTTTTGTTAGGGGGAGGAGTGGGTTTGCAGGAGATAGGACAGGAAGGAAAGGAAAGCATATAAAAGGTATATAAGCAAATACACAGATGTAAGCAGTTGTATGTCCTGTGGCATTTGCCTAGTTCAAGGACTCAAGTGACACCTCTAATTAAATGTCTTGGTTACACAATGGTTTTCTGAAACAATGAACTTCCTAATTTATTGTGGTAAGTCCTCTATGACCTTGTTTAACCTTCGTTTCTATTTAAGAAAAGGAAAAATACTACACAATGCCCTTTAATTTTAAACCCATGTCCTAAACACCTAATTCACTGCAAGCGCTCCTTCGAATGTCACTGTGCAATGAAATCTGTATCAGATTTCTCCAATCGTGTGTGTGTGTGTGACACACATGACATACAATCCCCTCATCACTTTTTAAAGAGACCTTTTGTGTCTAGGTAATAAAGGGAAGGGACAACGGAAAGACTAACATGACCGACCGTCTACCACGGACTAGACACTGCTGAGTGCTTCCCATGTCTTCCCTAACCCCAGTCCTGTTCTGAAGCCCCTGTCATACACGGATACAAACAAACAGCTCAGAAGTTTAGGAAATCTGCCTGAGATCACATAGCTAAAAAGTGCTCAAGCTGAGATGTGATTCCAAGCATCTAACTCCACAATTTCTTTCCAGTGGTTTAGGCAGGCCCTTTCTCAAGCTCTTCCATGCCTTCGTCAAACTGTCTGCAGCCACAGCATCTGAGTGGGAGGGATCTTCTCCTTGCTCGTCTCTCTACCCCATGCTCTAAGTCTGGTCCCCTCCACCTCCTCAGAGACCTGGACCAGCTCCCTCTGCCCCTGACGATCTCACCCTCTCCCTTTCCTCTGGTTTTCTTCCCCTCTGTGCATAAACACATTCCATTTCCTCACACCTCAAATCCCTGCGGTCCTCTTAATGACGGTCTTCTCTCACTTCTTTACTTTTTAACAATGTCTCTCGAAATTATCAGTCTTCACTGACTCGAGCTCCCACCTCCTACGTATTGCTCAAGCCACCATAACCCGCTTTCTGCCTTCACCTGTGCAGTCACACGGTCTTCTCCAGGCTGACCAGGCTCTCCCCCGCCACGTCGTGTTACCCGCGCTGCTCCGCCTGCGCTGCGGACCACTTGACACTCTACCCCTTCGTTCCATGAACCTGCTTCTCCTCCCACTTCTTAGTCTGTTCTGTGGGTGCCTGCTTCTCTTTCATCCCTTGAAGGAGAGGGATGGAGTGTGGAGTTCCCCAAGGTGCCACTCTGGACCCTCTACTCACATTTTTAAAGAATTCTGTTCAGTGAGCCGCTGCACCGTACGTAAGTAGCGTTTGAGGCTGTGACTCACTGGTTACGTGTAACACGCAGTGCTCATCACAGCCCGTACGCCTCACGTTTTTATACGCACCGCAGCGACCACTCTCACCCTCCAAGTACCACCTCACCTCTGCGGCCTAGATCTCTCCGGTGAGCACTGGACTAACTCACGGCCTTTCTGCTCCAAAAGCGTTGCTCCCCGCACTCCCCGACGGAGTGACTTCACCATCATCCATCCATCCATTCGGTCTCCTGTTCAAGCAGCTCCAAGCTTGGTAAACTCTGCCTTTCTCTTACCTGGCCCCCACCTTCCCTGCAGCTCAGGCCCTCATCCTCAGAAAAAGAAAAAACAAAACAAGAAAGGTGCAACAGTCTGCGGGGTTCTCCGTGCTCTAACAGAGAGACCATGCTACTCTCTACTGCTCTCAAGCCCTGGCTTCCACCCTGCAGCGGCTCACAGCACACTACCACCTAAAAGCACTTGCATGGCTCCCACAGCCAGACGCCCGTCAAGAGACAGCAGTCCCCTGTCTCTCTAGCTGCACCTGCCCCCCACGCCACCAGTGCTCTGCAGCCGCCAGCCTGGACCGCTCCGAGGAGCCTCGTCCACAGAACTTCCAGCAATGATGGAGACGGTCTACGTCTGAGCGCCCCGTGTGCTGGAGACCTACTAGCCACAGACGGCTACTGAACACTTGAAATGTGGCTAGCCTGACTAAGGAACAAAATTTTAAATTTCCGTTAATTTTAACAAATGTAAGTGGGCCCGGAGGGGCTACAGGGTTCCTTCAGGGCGTCATGCTTCCGGGAGTTCATGAAAGAGAATTCTTCTGCCTATAATACCATTCTTTTACTAATTCACCTCGCTAGGTCTTTCTTCAAAACTCAGCTCAATGCCCTCCCCTGAGCAGCCTTCCTGAGTTCTTGGTCTGATTTCATGCTCCCCATTCATGTTCCCACAGGCAATAATGAGACACACACGTATGCTTCCAACAGTGGTTGCTTTATCTGCCTCATCCCCACACAACTAAATTAAAAGCTCCTTAATGTAAGGGACCTGGTAGTTTCATTCATTAGTATCAACCAGAACCTTACACAAACTAGGTGTTTAATAAATGTTATGAAACCAAGAAACATGATCTAAACAGCATTTAACCTATAGCCAATATCATAACTAAAAGACTGATTTGGATTTTTTTTTTCCTTTCAAGATTTCTCTAGAATCAAGTAGCAGCTGGGTATTTGTGTGAGAATGTAAAAAGAGAACGTTGTATGTGCATGCCTGTGTGTATCAACCCTCCACATGAGTCTACTCCAGCCATAGGAAGGAAGGGGAGGCATGCATAAAATCATCTTATTTTTGGCAGTTTACATTAAAAAGCAAGGCCTATTAAACCATCCCCTTTCTCACTATCTGGAAATTATACAGAAACATTCTGGATTTCCTTTTACTCCTCAGCTTTCCTTTTTCCCTTTTTATTTTCATTTCAAGCTGCCTTTTTTTTTTAAAGTCGGCTCCATGCACAGTGTGGAGCCCCACATGGATCTTGAACTCACGACCCTGAGACCAAGCCCTGGGTTGAGGTCAAGAGTTAGATGCTTCATGGACTGAGCCACCCAGGTGCCCAACCATTAGCTTTTAATAAAAGCCTTCTAAAAATGGTTTTCCCACCAAAGTTTCTAGCATCTAAATATGCTTCCTCTCTCCCTCTGGCATGTCCTCACCCCTGTTAGCACTCCATCTCTTGGCCAGCATCCTGAGCCGCTCTCCTCTTCAATGCTGCCCCACCCAACAGAAATCCCCAACTGCCCCTCTCCAGTCAAAGCAATCTCCAATTCAATGAACCTCCTACTGGACCCCCTCTTTCTCATTCCTTGGTCATCCTACAAACAGGGTCCTCTCTTCTTGCTCTCTCCCAACATCTCTCTCATAATTAGATTCTTCCCTGTGGTTCCTTTCTCAAGCATCAACTTCGCTTTTCACATTACGTCTCACACCGCATCAAATATAGACTTCATAATAATAGCTACAGTTTATCAAGCATGCCCAAGGCTGCTGTTCATGAAGCCTGCCTTACAGAGGAGGGGGCCCTGGCTCAGCGCTGGAGCTGACCTGCTCCAGGTGAAGCATGAGCCAGCAGCCTGGCCAGCGCTGAAGCCAGATGGGCCTGGCCCCAAATAAAGCCAACTGTCTTTCCATGCCAGTACACTGCCTCCACGTTTCTCCCCAGTCACTCCAAATCCAGTGTCTTCTTATATTCCAGACTAAAGCAGGAAATCCACAACACTTTTTTTTCCCTCTTAGCTTTTTAAAAAAAATTTAGGGAAATATAATGTCTTATTAGCCCATCTGTTTTTTCTAACTTGGTTGAAGTCTGGAGGTTTAGGCAAAAAGGTTTTTTGCCAGTTTTCAGACTCTCTCCTCTCTTTGTGATCGGCTGCTTCAGCATCTGCCTTAGCCATGGGCTGTTGGGTTTTCCTTGAAAACAATAGTGACAGCAGTTGCCACTGAGTATTATGTACCAGACATTACAGTAAAGTGCTTCTGCTCATTTACGCTTAAAAGAACCTATGAAATAGGTCAATTACACTCGCGTTCCCTATGAGAAACAGGCTCAAAGAGATTAAGTCATTTGTCCTGGTTAATGCGGCAAGTAAGGGGTGCAGAAGCTCCTGAGTCCCATGTTATTAAACCTCTGAGGTGAACCCACTAGTTACACAATCACTTCCTCTTATGACTGCCCCACCCTCCACCCGCAGAATTCAAGAAATTCACGTCCACCAGGCTAATCTGGAAAACAGTCACCAGAGCTGACACAAGAGCCCTTGGAACTTCAGCTGATGGGAAAGCCTCAAGGTCACAGCCCACAGCAAGGAGTGGGGGAAGGGTCAGAAGAGGGCAGAGCGAAACCCTGGGAGCACAGAGCAGAAATTCTCAGGATCCAGAAGCAGCACTTGGGCTGGAGGGAAGAGAGCCACAGAGAAAATGGCCTGGGAAGCCCAGGGGAGGGGCAGCTGGGGTGGAGCAAGTCCTGAGGGGCTGGGAACCCGCATTCAGGGAACTGAAGTGGGAGGAATGTAGCTCCAGGCCACTCACCACCACTGGAAATTCTATGTACAATAAATATCCAGAGTGATGCGATGATAGTTGGAGAAAATAAAGTTACTACCTCCCTGCCTCTGATGGGTACTCTGCAGCTGTCATGCTTTCCAACCCGCGGGGCATGAAAAGTTGCGAGTACTATACTTGCTGTTGAGAGGAAAATGGCCCAGGGGGTGACATTTCTTGCTGAAGCTTACACAGCTACACGAGGGCAGAGTGCAAATCTAGATCCATCTGACTCAACAATAATGTTCTCTCCCCAAAGCTGAGCAGTAGCACTGGAATGTACATGTCAGAATGTAAGTTCTAGTAAACACTGCATGTCAGAAGGGAATCCACAATGTATCCCAGGCTCTCTTAGGGACAGAGGCAATCAACAGCACTCACTCTGAAATTATAGTTAATAAAACCAAAACTTACTGGTGGAGAGGCAAAGCGATAAGATGGAGAGCTGCCACAGGAGCTCCCAGAGACGGAGCCAGCATACACGGGCACTGGAACTGGGCAGGCTGTGGGGAGAAACACAGGTGAAGAGAGATGCGCGCTGCAGAGACACAGCTCGTCTAAGAGAAAACCTGTCGAAACGACAACATCACTGTGCTAACCAGATTCATTTACTTACTTATTACAGCTCCTGTGGGTAAAACTAAACCTGCAGCAATTACTACAACTATTTCAACTGGGACTTGGGGGAAAAAATGACTGGAATTCAATAAATAAAGCTCAATGAAATCTTGAGAAGCACAATCAAAAATTAATTTGTGACACAAAATACTAATTTTTCCTTAAGTCTGCCTTCACTCTTCAAGTAAAAATGCAAAAAAAAAAGGGTACTCACATTTTTTCACTGGAACTTGTTCAAGAAAAGGATGGCTAAAAAATGCTTCTGTAATGAAAAAGGAGAATGCAACCCTTAAGCCCAGGTTGAGTAGCAGACAGGTTAATCTTGTTGATGTATTTAACAGTGTCAAGATCATAAATAATTATTATTAACTTCTTTATGTAGCCTCCATCTCCTTCCACTGTAGAAGCCTATGATTTTTATGAATCATCTATAAAAATTATCATATTATAAATAAATCTTAATCCACAAACAATTTAAAATAATAATTGTGAGTTTTGCAAACACGTGTTACCAACGCGGCAGGCTCCACGAAAGCAGGCATGTTCGGGGACCTGCACTGCCCTCCTGCGGGGGGGTGGGGGGTTGTGAGCAGACCCCCAAAGTGTATACGGAAGCATGGCTGGGGTTAACTGTCCTAGGAGGCAATCCAGGCAGCCGATTTATATAATAAATACCATCCTTCTATCCCAGAAGAGAGATTCCTGCAGCTGGTTTCACATTTTTTTAAAAAATCTGTAAGTCTGATTTAATTTCTTTGGCTGTCTACCAAGGATAAAACTTATATAATAAGCCCGCTAATTAAAGGTAAATAAGTCAGTGAGAACATGGCCATTCATTATTTTACTTTACCTTCTTGTGTGTTTAAAGTATTTCATTAGGGACGCCTGGGTGGCTCAGTTGGTTAAGCGGCTGCCTTCGGCTCAGGTCATGATCCCAGCGTCCTGGGATCGAGTCCTACATCGGGCTCCTTGCTCGGCAGGGAGTCTGCTTCTCCCTCTGCCTCTGCCTGCCACTCTGTCTGCCTGTGCTCACTCTCTCTCTCTCCCTCTCTCTCTGACAAATAAATAAATTTTTAAAAAATCTAAAGTATTTCATTAATTCTTTAAAATCCCATAAAGCTAATCTCGTGTCATGACTCTCATGGAGTCCCAGACCTGTATGCTAGTAAATCTCAGAGAGCAAGCAAGGAGGGTGGCGTGACACCAGCATGGGGTTTAAATAAGGAGATATGAGATCAGGAAAGGCTTAACTCAGGGTCAGTCTAGCATATCTTCTACTCTGAAGGGCCCTGGGGATCTTACCGAAATAAATCGCCAAAAGCCACTCAGTGTAAATATCAGTTACAAGACTTGCTAAGGAATTGAAGTGCAGAGGGTTTTGAAGAAAAATATGAGTTTTCTACCAGAGATAATTTTTAGAACAAAAATTGATATACATATATATAAACTGTAGTTTGACATGTAAGATTTTTAATGCTAATTTTTACAATGAACATCATAGGGATGAAACAGAAAAGATATCAAAGAACTGAATGCAAATGCTCTGAAACCACATCCCAAATCCATTGCTACGGCAGGGAAAATATACAAATACTTAATATATAATCTATTATTTTAAAACTATTATTGATGAGTATGTTGTTTCAGTATTGACCCCTATTTCTCATGGTTACAGAGCAACTCTCAATTTAATTTCTTCCCCTGAAAGATAAAAATATTTACCAAGTCCATGTGCTGAAATTTAGTTCCAACTTTACAAAACTTTAAGAAAATACACGTTCAGACTATTTCACCTTGTCCCCTATATGGAAACTTCCAGAGCTATTGTCTACTGAGGACATTTGCTAGGACAACAAACTGAGTGCTTCACATACCAGTTTATTTAATCCTCACAAACTTAACACACAGCATTATCTTCCTTTTACGGACAAGGATAAAGTGCATAAAGGCCATGTATCTTCTCCAACGTCAAAGGACCTATATGGACTTCCATAACACATGAATAGACCAAAACTCTGGACTAAGGTTTTGCAAATCTCTATTAATATTACAACTAATTACTACAGGAAAAATCAAACACTTTTTTTTCTTTCTAAAAATGTCAAGATCAAGGTTAATTAATTAATTAATTTATTTATTTTAAATATTTTTTATTTATTTGACAGACAGAGATCACAAGTAGGCAGAGAGACAGGCAGAGAGAGAGAGAGAAGAGGAAGCAGGCTCCCTGCCAAGCAGAGAGCTCAATGCGGGGCTCGATCCCAGGACCCTGGGATCACGACCTGAGCCGAAGGCAGAGGCTTAACCCACTGAGCCACCCAGGCGCCCCAAGATCAAGGTTAATTTAAAAAGCATTTTCACTGAACATGTCTTATGGCTTTTCTGGTCTGACATTGAAGTCGTGCCGTTTTTACATATGACTGCTAAGAGTAAGACCGAAAACAACAATCTTTTACATGAGATTGATAAAAACAAGTTAACAAACGGCCCCCACAGAGGAGCTGAGACCCAGACAATTTCAGGGGAAAATGTTCTTTCAAAGCCTTCCAGGACTGGATAATCCCTACAGTATTAAGCATTCCTAGACCGCGTAAAGTTAAAATACTTAGAAATTTTTAGCTTTAAATGATTATATTATAAAAAGAAGAAAGGCTCAAGATCAGTGATAAGGCTTTCGCCTTCAGAATGTAAAAATCTGAACTCACGCCCTTGCGGAGCGCCCAGCGCCTGCTCTCCTAAAGCCCCCACACTGCCGTGAAAACCAAACTGCCACGGAGTGGCCCCTGCCTGTTCCCAAAACCCCATCTTCGAGGCCAGGGATTCTGGAGTGTTTCTCCTCCTTTGCCTCCTCCCAGATCTCCGAAATACATCCCCAGCTTAGACCTCTCCTCTGGACTCCAAGTACCCTTTGGGCATCTGCACCCCTCCATTAAATGCATGTCTTCAGTTTAACAGATCCGAGCTGAACCCCTGATTTGCCCCAGAGCCTGCTCCGGCCAGAGTCTCAAGCACATCTGTAACCAACAACTCGATTCCTTCACGCACCCAGGCCAGACACCCTGGAGGCATCTTTGAGTCTTCTCTCTCTCACACCCCACATCAAATTCATCTGTAAATTCTACGGTCTCTACCTCCAAAAAGATGCAGAATTCAAGGAACTCCCCACCACTTCCATGGCTGTTCTTCCAGCCTAAGTCCCTTCATCTCTCACTGGGGTAACTGCTGTAGTCCCCAGATTGGTCCCCTGGCCCCTGTCCTCACCGCCCCGCTCCACAGTCTGTTGGCAACAAGCAGCCAGGATGATCCTTTCTAAAACATCGGTAAGATCCTATTACTCCTGAGCTCGCACTCTCCCCACCCCACTTTGAGCAAAAGCCCACGTCTTTAACTGGCCTTCTAACAGTTCCTCCAGCTGACAGGGCACTCCCAGCCCTGGGCATTTGTACTGGCTGTTTTCCGCCAGGCAAGCTCCTCCCACAGACATGCACACCGCCCACAGTCTCACTATCCCACTATCCATCAATCAAGTCTTTATTCAAAGGCCACTTCCTCAGAAGGGGCTTCATGAAATTTAAACTTTCAATCCCTCCCCCACCGGCATTTCCCTTCCCTCTTCTTTCCCAGAGCACTTATCACCTTCTTTATGGTGCGTTGATTAAACTTTACCCTTTCTTTGCCTCTCCTGCATGAGAATATGTGCTACCCGAGGACAGGGATTTTCATTATTTATTACTCTATCCCCTGTATCTAGAACATAGCGAGCACTCAATAAATATTTACAAAATAAGGGAAGAAAAAAGATGAAGAGAAAGAAAGAAACGGATGTGAATTTTCTCCTGGAAACTCTATAGTATCTTTTTAAAAACAACTTTTTGGGGGATACACAAAAATCAAATTAGAAAGCATACAGAATTTGGGAATATTACTTACCAAAGTCCATTCTATCTTTCTGGTTTCTCTGAAGCAAACCCAATAGGAGATTAGCCAAGTAAGGTGATGTTTCTCTGGGAATACTGGGGGAAAGGAAGAAAAAGACTCTAAGTGGTGAGTTTATACAGATTAACCACATGACTTTTGGGTAAATGAAAATGTATATGCAGATTTACAAATACATCTTAAACCAAGAAGATCATGGTAAAGCCTCATTCCTTACAGAAGAAAAACAAAACAAAAAACAAAACACTAAGCAATTGCCTTTGAGAAAGGGCATCCATTCGGGAGGTTCCTGCATTGTGCTTATTGATATTATCTGAGTATGTGCAGACATAAAGCACTTCAGAAGCACAATCAGCCTGGCAACTCATACTTGCTAGAGCTCTCTATTAGAAGAGCCACCTCCCGTTCTGTCCGGAAAAGGGCACAGCTCCAATTCGAGTGAGAAATAATACAGCTTCCTAAAATCCACTAAGAAAAAGACAAACCAATAGAAAAATGAGTAATAGGACGTGCAATTCACAAAATAAAAACTACAAAAGGACATGAGACAAATGAAAGAGCGCCAACTTTACTAGTAAAGAGAATAATGCAAATTAAAGAGCCAACTGGTCCCCTTCTGTTTGTGAGGCACCTGCTGTGATAACATCCTGTGTTGGTGAAAACGTGGGGAAACAAGCACTCTGTCCTGGTGCTGCGTTAGCTAATTGGGAGAGCAACCCTTGTGGTCTCCTAATTCCATGTCCAGGAGTCTATCCTAAAGAAATACACAGGAGTATACACCAACACACACACACTTCACTAAACACTGTTTGGAGTAACCAAAAATTGAAAACAAGGATCTGATTAAACAAAATATGAAACATTTAGCCATGGAACTCTATGAACCATTTAAAAGAATGAAGTAGTTCTCTATATCCTGACGCTAAACGGTATCTATGATATACTGTACAGTAAAAAAAGTTGCAGAGCAATTTGCCAAGTATGATGTAATTTGTACGAAGTATGTACGTATATGTATCTACGGAGGTACAGAGCCAGCCCATGTTATCCTGGAGAGAAGGGAAGACCGAGGGAAGGACTGACTGCGTAGTTCACGCACATCTGTTCTGTTTGTGTCTCCCTTTCCCCCAAGAACATGTAAAGCTTCTGTAGTTTTTTTTCCTTTTCCTTTTAAATATACTTTACATTAAAAAAAAATAAAAATAAAAGGTACAGCACTATCCAGACACCTATGATACACCCGTAATTTTTGGATTTCTTGTTAAAATGAATGTTCTCCCATTAATGTCAACTGAAGAAAGATTCAAGGCTGGAAACCGGTAACACGAGTTCAAATAATGCTGCATTCACAGACAGTAAAACCGAGCGTAACCAAACACGTACCTAGGCATTAAGCTCCTGTTTTTTTCATAAAACATCCTGAGGTCTTGAGGACTATTGGCCTGTTTAAAAAACAAAACAAAAACTACGTTTTATTCCCTAGACAATGGGGGCAGAAAGTTCAAATCATGTGATCCATGCTCAAATGCTTGCTATAAAGCACAGATTCTGAACCTGAAAATCCTGGGTTGCAGAAGGGGCCACAGATGGGCACCAGGAATTTTAAAACCTGTGGAACTTTGTGCGAATTCTGCCTATCTGGCCTTAGGGTATCTTTGCCAAGGTCAGCCTCCCAGAGGAGCCAGAAACTTAGGAAGTGTTCAGAACCACTACTCTGGAGGTCACCCAGCCGGCCCAATACCTACATTTTTATTGTGTAAAATCAGGGTATATTTTCCCTTAGGACTGCCAAGGGCACAAGGAAGAGAAAGAAGCACATGGCTGCCTCTCAGTCCCTCCCCGACAGCAGATGCCACCCTCCCACACAGTAAGAGCTGCAGGATTAGTGGAGTCCCCACCCTGCCCCTCCCGCTGCCCCTCTGTACCCAACCGGGCTGAGAGGGTAAGTGTCTAAACCAGGCGGGGCACTGATTTTACATCCTTTTTTACTGTTTACTCTGTTCCAGTTTTCAGGTTCAGAAAAACCTCTGTAACTGGGCAGTATGAACTCATTGCGATTAGTTCTAGAGGGCCTCTTTCTGACAGGATGTGAGGGGAATGGAGAAGAGGGAAGAATAACCCCAAATAATGTCCACCAAAACTAAACCATCAGCTTTCTCTCACCCAGCAGTGCCAGAACCAGGAAGCTGGAGGCGGTTTCCGCTCACCTTCCGAGACCAGGCCTAGCCCTCATGTGGAGTGCAGGGCCTCCCACACCCAGCTAAGCAGGAAGCACGGAACATCACTGTTCACACCACTTCCCACCAGGGTGTCAGTCCCGTCCCTGGCTAGTTATCACCAGCCTGGGAAACATAAAGCGAGCTTTATGCCCAGGCCAACGACAAAGGGAAGGCAGATAAAAAAAGGAAAAGCAAAAGATGTTCTGGCTCACTATAACAGTTTCTGCCTGTAACAAAATCAAAACAAGTCACAAGGGAACCAAAAACACCGTTTTCAAAGTATTCCCTGTTTTCTAAGTCAAAGGCAACTGCAAAATGAGAAGATCCCAAAACTGAGCACAGAAACAAAAAGTCAGGCTACCTGAAAAGGTGGTTTTCCAACTAGGCATTGATATATCACCGTCCCTATGCTCCACAGGTCTGCCTTAGCATCATAATGTTGAGACATAATAACTTCAGGAGCCTGGGGATAAAAACATACCAGACACATGCATGATGTTATTTCCCTAATATTGATAAATTAACTGGTAAAGTTCACGTTCCTAACAAATACTAAAATCGGATCACACTATGACACTTCCCTAATCAGGTGATCCTGCTGTGAGCTTAAACCACATTCGTACACTGGGATTTACTAGTAAATCTCAAAAACAACATTGCATGAAAATAACCAATTTATAGAAACAAACGTTTCTATGTATTACTATGGGACAGCAATGCAGTAAGAGTATTAAGGTTATAATTAAAATACACACCAGCTACAACACAGAGGTGACTTCTGGGGTAGAAGAGTGGGATATGGGAAGAGGGAAAGATTTAAAGGACTTGGGCTGCTGCTGAAATATTTTTACTTCTTTCTTGGGGAAAAAAAAAAAGATCAAGGCACACATGGCAAAATGTTACCTTTGTTAAAAATGGACAATATGTACACAAGTGTTTGCTGTATTGCTCCCTGTTTTTCCACTCATTCGGAAGCTTTTAAAATAATACACAAACTATGATGAAAATACAATACGGACTGTCTTAAAAGCATTTGTCTTCTCTGCTGCTTTGTTACAGCTTCTTAAAAATGCCAGTAATCTGGGCAAACATTAAACAGAAATGTCAAACACGCTCAAAGCGAGTGAAACTTTATTTTCCAGGAGTACCATTTTTAGTTGTCATCCCTGGTAAGCTTCTCACTGACTTAGATCAGAGGAAATCCTTACTGAACATAAGCCCATTTTAGAACTTAGAACTAAGACAGGTACATGAATTTACTTGGCAGAATTCTGAAGCTCCAGAATTAAGCTATTTCCAGGCCTGATGCTTCCCACTGGTCCAGAATTTTCATAGCCTTCCCTTTTCAGACATGACAACATCTGTACGAAAGGATGACGACGGAACTACAATTTTTCAGCTTTACCTCTAACACTAACTGAAAAATCTTCTATGATCCAGGGATCTTGTCAAGAGAAATAACATGAAAAGATGAGCATGTTCACCCTAAAGATGAAGAAATGCCCAAGAGGGGTTTTTTGTTGTTGTTGTTTTCCCTAATATCACACACCAAGTACAGCATGACCGTGCTTCATCAATCTGTATTTTCAACTTACTCTAACAAGGAATTTTTTTACCACTAATAACTAATTTTTTTAAAAACTTAAGCTAAAAGAACTCCATGCTGGGTGTGGAGCCTACTTAAAAATAAAAATCAGGGACGCCTGGGTGGCTCAGTTGGTTAAGCAGCTGCCTTCGGCTCGGGTCATGATCCCGGCGTCCTGGGATCGAGTCCCACATTGGGCTCCTTGCTCAGCGGGGAGTCTGCTTCTCCCCCTGCCTCTGTCTGCCTGTGCTCACTCTCTCTGACAAATAAATAAATAAAATCTTAAAAAAAAAAAAAAATAAAAATAAAAAAAAAATAAAAATCAGTTAATGGGTAAAACTGACCTTTGTAGTCCACTATTTTAAAGCAAAAGATGACTTAAGGCATTATCAGTAATACAATCACTGTTAGTAATACAACAGTTTAGGCTACACATAAAATCACACCTGAACTGGAAACCAGCATGATACTTAAAATCCCAGTGCTAATGGCACCATGCTATATACACAGGCAAGGACAAAAAAACTCACTCACCATGTACATTGGGGACCCACACAGTGTTGCAGCCATCATGTTACTCTGCAGGTAACGGGCAAACCCAAAATCCGCTAGTCCACCAAATAAAAGGGAGAAAAACAAAAGATACCTTTACTCACATTTCACATAGATCACACCTTCAAGACACAAGAGGGCAAAGGAACTGAGAAATTTGCAGCTTATTGAATAAGTCTGCCTGCCAAGGAAGAAAATTTCTACCTCAGTTTCAACAAGCTAAGAACGGGTAGTGATCACCAACTGTACAAGTCCCTGCTCTGCCGGTTTCATAACTCAGGGAGCGAACTCCAAGCTTTGTGAGAGAAAACGCTAATTGCAATAAACGATTCACTAATACTGCTCTAAGTATCAGTGCCAGGTAGAGAATTCGAACTTTTTTTCCCCTCTCCAGATCCAGATGTAACATACATAAAATCAGGAACTTCCTTATTTTTCTTAAAGATCTTATTTATTTATTTGAGAGAGTGAGAGGAAGAGAGAGAGAGAGAGAGAGAGAGAACGAGCTGAGAGAGGGGCAGAGGGAGAGGGAGAAGCAGACTCCTGGCTGAGCAGGAAGCCCAGCACGGGGCTCCATCCTTGGACCCCAGGATCATGACCCAAGCCAAAGGCACATGCCCAACCAACTGAGCCACTCAGGTATCCAGAAATTTCTTTCCATACTGGTTAAAAAAAAAAAAAAAATTCTAACCACACAAAGAAAAGCTTAAAAAAAAAATACCTAGGATTACAAACTGCTTCAAATAATTGTTAAAAAAAAAAAAAAAAGAAAGAAAGAAAAGAAAGGTTGATCCAAATGGTCTCTTAGATCTAGATCCCTTGTGTTACAATTCCATGAGCTGTGAAGAGCCCGAGTACTTCAACTGCATCTACGACGACCATACATCAGCTTCCCACTGATGAGAAGCAGAACAGCGTTTGGTGCTGGGAGCTGTGTTTGGAGTTCCTAACATGGGCCCCTCAGTTCTGAGACTAAGGGTAGGCTGCCCGTAATGTACAGGGTTCCCATATCCAAATGCACCTTGCTGAACTCAATAAAAATTTCAAAATTGCATCAACAAAGCCCATCATTCCAACAAAGTTGAGCTAAAATTTTCTAAAACTACAGAGTCTCAAGACTGTCCTTTGCATCAAGCACTACATGGCCCTTTACCTATTTTGATGCGAATACCACTGACAGTGGATTTTCGGCGATTCGCATATGACAGCAAGATGTTCTGGGGTTTGAGATCCCTGTGGATTATTCCTTTGCTGTGCAGAATCCGCATGGCAGCTGCGATCTGATGCAGAAACACTCTAATAGTATCTTCACTGAGAGTTCCTTTAGCTGTTAGAAAAGGAATCGCATAAATATTTAAGCACACAAAATCAAATACCATCTGCATCTCCCATCAACGGAATCAAGTTAAGAACAGAGAGGGAATGAGGAACTGGGAGTCACATTTTTTTTTTTTCCGGTTTACTCTAATAATTTAAGTCTATGAAAAGAGAGCAGACACCTCAAACGTTTCACTCGATGTGTTATAAAGAGAACTGATTTAATTTGCATCTCTTGTTTTCGCTTGTTTTTCTTTCCCCCATTTTTACTGGTGAAGGTGCCCACAAGACTCTAAGCACAACAGGTACTCTGCAAACGAGAGGCCCCTCGGCAAACTAAAATAGAAGTGCCCCTTGTTATCAGCCAGCGGTCTGGGATAAATGTCCAAATGAGCACAAATGAGCACAAATTAAAAAGCAGGTGGGGTCAATGAATGGCGACTGGGACCTTTTTCCGCCACTTCTCGCTGTGAGGGGTCTGCGCCCCCACAGGGCTCTCCCTCGTCTTCCCTGCTGCAACACTCCTGCCCCACCACAGTATCTCTCGTCACTAGGCACCTCTAAGAAGGAACACTTCTACTTGTTTTCCCTACTACAGAGACAGTATGGACGTTACTGGAGGGTAGTCGTTATTCAGAGGCCACTCCAGTGTGTCTGTGTGTATGCTGGGGCATACTGTAATGTTAGCAGCTTGACTGGGAGTCAGGCTGCCTCTCTCCAAATCCCAGCTCCTAGGCCTCCTCACTGCGTGACCCTGGATGATGAACGCTCCGGGCCTACTTCCTCATCTAGAAAAGCTGGAAACAGACTAACCACATGGGGTTGTTGTGACAGTCAAACAAGATAGCACCTTTAGTAATGAAGACTTTAGAAAAAGCCTGGCACAGAGTAACTATTCATATATAGTCAATACACAAAGATAAACTTTTTATTACAATGGATTGAAAGGTCACAAGTGTGATTCCTTGAATCTACATTAGGAATTTAATATCCATGACCCTCCTACTAAATCCTTTGTGAACATACAACTCTAGAATATGATCTACATAAACTTTCCATATGCAATTAAGAAGATAAAAATAATGTTATACTTGGAACAAATGAAATATTAGTTTTAAGATCATTTTAGACATATTATAATGACATTTTATGTCCTTAACATCTTCAAATAAGATAAGTCCCCATGGTTTATAAATAGTTTTTTCTGTTTTAGTTTTTTTTTTTAATCCTTTGGGGATCTTTTCTTGATGTTCACTGAAAACAAAAATAAACATAAATACTAAAACATAAAAAATGGTATCTTCCATATGCCATCCCTTGGAAATAAGCACTGCTAAAAATATGGATGTATTCTTCCAGATCTTAGCGAGTGGGTCAAACCAATGATTAGATCTTTATTTTTATGATGTTTTACTTAAGTTACTTTGCAAAAATTAGAATGAACAGTTTTCCATTTCATTCATTTACATTTTCATTCTAGGGCTACTTTAAATGACTGCAGCTGCTCGAACGTGAATTTTTGCCTCATTACATACAATTGAGTATACTTAAAATTTATTTGCTTCAGAGTCCAAATTCTAGCACTGTTCTTGGGTGGGGAGGAGATGAGTGATCTAGTTTAAGCTGTTTTTGAACACAAACTATAGTAAATATTCACATAGTTCTACGAACATGGAATGCATACTTTTTAACACAACCCCATAAACCGAATTTCCCATGTTAAAAACTTAGTATTTTAAAGGCACGGCCAACATCAAAACTCTTCCAAATAAATGAATTCTTGAGCGAGTTAGCCCAGAGGGAGGAGACTCAGCCACAGCTGCCACACTCAATGAATCCTGCCAGAATGCACATTAGAGTACGACTTGCTAATTAATTTTAAATGTTTTAAACTTACAATCCACAGAATTTGCTCTCTGTCTTTTGAAAATGTGAATGGCATTTTACTTATCAAAGCAAATAAAAGAACTAAATGATCACGTTGTGTTAGAACAGCATTAGATCGTCTAGACCAGTGCTCTCCAAGAGAAATACATGACCCACATATGTAACTTTACATTTTCTAGTAGCCACATTTTAAAAACTAAAAAGAAACAGGTTTAACTAACATATTTTTAATCTAATACATCCAAAACAATTTCACTTATAATCAACATAAAATCCTTAGTGAATCGTTTTCTTCCTTTAAGTGTTCAAAATCATTTGCACGTTGTCTTCGGACTAGCCCACACTTTAAGAGCTCCGTAGCCCCATGAGGTTGGTGGCTATCTTACTGGGTGGTTTAACTCTGAAAAATTCCTTGAGGTCTAGATTTCTTTTCTATGTCTTTACAAGTGTTTTCAAACAACAGGGGATTCCTTTAAGGACTGTGGCAGAGAGGGACCAGGGAGCAGTTCAAGGGCTTGAGCAAAACCACAGCAGTCAAGCGCTGTGAAGGGGGCCCCGCTGTAAACCAGCTCTTCTGACTCCAACACTCAAGCTCGTGAAGGCCTCACTCATGGGTCTCCTGTTCTAACTAACACTCCTGCACTGTAATATCAAATAGGAGCTCGACGTAATGCAGGAAACTGCTGCGGAAGCTAACTTAAGTCCGCGACACCAGCAGCAGTGCCTGCATCAGCGAGGAGGACTTCTGTACTGAGGGAAACTGATACTCTAATGAGGGCACCGAACTGATAGGGAGCCACTCAATCTGACCCTGGAGGAAGATGCTTTTACCCGGATCACTGAGACCGGCAAGGAACTCGAGATTCTCTGACTGGGCAGGCAGAAGCAGGGTGTTTTCTAGCTTGAACTTCTTTCCGCCAGTGGTCAATGAAAGTGCCTGTCTCACCACATTCTATCTACTAGCAACTGACATTTTGCGGGGGGGAGGGGGGGGGAATGAATATATATATAAATAAAATAAGGATTAAAAAAAAGAATCTTGGTTGGAAAAAACACAAAACTACACATGCAATAAACTCCCAAATTCAAGGTAAGAGGGTAAGGACGGGAGTGGGACTAGGGAAGGACTCGGGCAGAGCTTCCACTATTTATAAGTTGTTTTTTTTTTAAATGGGGGGAGGGATACCAATTTCCTTCCTTCCTTTCCTTCCTTCCTTCAGTCACTCACTCCCTCTTCTCCTTCCGCAACAATTAGCCAAAAACCAAGCTTCCAAATACTCTCTCTGTCCCCAGTGCTTCCCTAAGGCGTGCTGGCTCCAGAGGGGTCCTGCCGCTCTCGCCCGGCTACTGCGGAGGGCCCACAGCAGGCAGGGCAAGCCCGGGGAAGCAGGAGCTGCAGAGCATCGGTCCCCTCGGGGCAGGAGCGGGTGGGACCAGGTGGGGTCTTGGCCCCCCTTGGGCCTGACTCTCGCCCATCAGGACGAACAGGACGCCCGCTCTGCTCCTTCTCTGAGGTGGCATTTGCGGTGCCCGGCCGGCCAGCTGATATACGTGGACCACGGGAGCTCTGCTGGCAGCGGACCGTGTGGCGTCCGTGGTTGTCGGCGTCCTAGGGTCGCCACTGTCCCCTGTGCAGCCAGGTCCACCGCCACCTTGGGCGGCAAGGAGCTTGGCACCCAGGGGCCACCTCACCCACCGTCCCACCAAGCAGGCACGGGGGCAACACTCCCAGGGGTCTTCCTATTAATCTCTATGCAGCTTTTGAAAGTCAGCGATGTTTCATATTTCAAAGATTTTTCAAAGGTCACTTTCAGTTGCACTCCCTAATTACTAGTTGAAATTGAACATTTTATTTTATTTATTTATTTATTTTTAAAAACTGGTTCTTTTTTTTTTTTTAAGATTTTATTTATTTATTTGACAGACAGAGATTACAAGTAGGAAAGAGAGGCAGGCAGGGAGAGAGAGGAGGAAGCAGGCTCTCCGTGGAGCAGAGAGCCCGATGTGGGGCTCGATCCCAGGACCCTGGGATCATGACCTGAGCCGAAAGCAGAGGCTTTAACCCACTGAGCCACCCAGGCGCCCCGAAATTGAACATTTTAATTATGTTCTCGTAAACTGTCCATACCCTTTGTAAATCTTAGGGTCACCACCAACCGCCATGACCGGTTTAGAGGTTGAGATATTTTTGCATATTTCCCTTGCATTTTAAGGGATCAACAGCTGGCCTCATCTAACACAATTTTAAAACATACTTGTGAGAGACAGACACATTTTGATCTGAATGCCTTATATCCATCCTGCCTATACACATTCTGGATACAGAATTTCAAGCACCATCTAGTACTAAAATCCCACCTCTGCCACGAGAAATTTCAATGTTACTTTTAATTAATCCTTTGTAACTTTTTAATTTACAAGAAAGATTCACATTGATAAACACATTCTTAGGTATTATTTTTGCATTGTGAATTTTTTTTTTTTTTTAATTTTGAAAGAAATGAAAGGGACTAAAGGTTCACTGCTGGCAACCCAGGAGAGTCTTTTGAAGATGAGAACCATCTGGTCTTTTTGTCTCTTGGGGAAAGGACCCATCTCTCCAACAGTAACAGAGAGAGGGAAGCACTTATCCACAAGTTTAGAAATAAAACCACAAAAAACAACAGTTGGTCAGCAAAGCAATCACACTTAAACAAATACACAAATATTTATTGAACATTTCTGTACAAGTGCAGAAAACAGGGTCGGCATTATTTCGGAAGTAGCTCTGAGGATTCAACAGACCACAGCACTATCTTTATTGAACACTGACAGACAAAAATTACCTTGCAAATAATCTGCCAGGTCTCCACCATTGCAGTACTGATACATAAAAGAAAAGATAATTACAATAAGGAAACCGATTCAAGATTAATTCAAATCATGATCAGCTAATTTTAATTAAAAATAGTTTCTATATAACGTAAATCTAGCCTGAAAAATCGAGAATTATGGTATCAAGATTTTTAATTATATATTCCTTATAAAGTAGAATCTAAGTCACTAAATGGACTTTATTAATTCAAAATTTCAAATAGCGATCTGCCGTCCACTTTAAAGTACATATTAACCAGAAGGAATTTGAAGTAAATTAAACAGTACATATACTACCTACCTCCATCACCAGAAAGACAGAGTTGGGTAATTCCTGAAAAGTAAACATTAAATAGAATTTAGAGAAAGAATGAGGCATAAATTTTAAAAAATAATGACAGTTAATAAAAATACTATACTTATTCATTATTAAACAAGTAAAATAAAATCACAAAATCTATTAGTAAGTGAAATTTAAAATCCCAACACAATCCCAACTTCAAAGCCAAGCCAGTTTTGATGACACTAATATAGTCATTTTGTTCAATTCTGTTTATGGAAAGAACTAAAGAAAGATTCATTATTCGGTCATAGCTATGGTAAATTTGTGGGGGGTAGGAAGGAGTCTCTGCTCGTCAGAAAAGCACTTCCATTTTGGAAAGTTTACGATTTGAGCAATGATTGGATAATCCTATCTAGCAATGCTAAATGCACAATCTGATTTCTGGAATACATGACCCAGGATGATTAGTTTTTTGTTTTTCTCTTTCTTATATGTATTTGGAAACAATCAAATTATCTGGGAATTGTTGGCAAAGGAAAGACGTTTATTTCCTCACATGTCTTGGTAACAGACTGATTTTTAAGGAACTGATTTCAGAAATTTTACTACGCCTCTCAAAGTCATACACTGTATGATATCCAGATCCGTTGCTTGGGTAATTCAAAGACTGGCTTCTTGATTGTTCAATAATAATTTTTAAAATGTTAATTAAATTTTAAATTGTGCTTCCTATAGCCTAACTGGAGACAGTGTTCAAATGTGATTCAAGATATAGCCCTTCCCAAAAACACTTGGCTTCACTTACATCCTAAATTTAAGAATGAGGAGTTCTGTCAGAGGATGATAAGAGGAGAGGTAAGGCAGTATCCCTCAGAGTGTAGTTCAAGAACCAGCGCCAATCAGTGAAGTATTTGGTACTAGCCCACATGAGATAATTATAGAAACTAAACATAAGAAATTTTAAAAGGCTTAAAGCAATTTAACAAAATAATTTTATGTCTGCTAAACCTAATAATAAAAAATTTGGACATCTGTTTGTAGGTCTTTCTTAACTTCATTTTTACAACTATTTGTTTTTATTGGATTTTATCAATAAAGTTATCAGGTCACACATTAATTGGAAATAAAAACTGGCATCTCAGTGCTTCTAGTCTAGAGCTTTTCTGTGCAACGAGAAGCCATACAGGAATGGTCACAAAGTGGTTTCACGGAGTTCACCAAGGGTCTGGACGTCACAAGTCAAGAGCTAAATTACGTTCTGCAAGAAACGCTGTGACTTGGGATGATTTACTTCACTTAATTCTCCAGAGGGCTAGACAAAAAATTCAAACACACTGTACCCAATTCTTTGAGCCCCAGCCCCCGCCACCCTCACACGGAGGCATTTGGAAGTTCAGAAGAATGGCAGCGCCTTCTGCTCTGTGCTGGGGAACCAGGAACCACAGTCCTGCTCAAGCGGGATCACACCCAGCATGGAGAGCCAAGCCGAAAGCCTACAACAGACAGCTGGTTTCCCTAAACAGCAGCACTCCCATGAGCAAGAAGGAAGTGGAGAGCTGTCAGCTCCCAGCAGGCCAGAAAAGCAAGTCTGCAAGAAACGCTTATTTCCTTTGATCATAAACAAGAACAAAAATACATTTCTAATTTAGCTAAATCATGTCTATGGTGAATCGGTCTATGTTTAGCCATCTAACCTGATCAAATCCAGACCAAAATGCCCTATCATCCCTAAAAATACTGCGATCTCATTAAACCACAGACTTCTTCTCCCTAAGTATGAAGTACAAAAATATTATCTCAAATCAGTATTGCTTAACCATACAATAGGACCACATCCTAACTACTGAAGATAAGAGACAACTAGGAATTCCTTAGGGAGGGCTAAACTGTTGACGTCACACGAAGACATGAAAAGAAATATTTTAACATCCTTGATGTCTCATGCAAGTCTTCTCTTGTCCACATTTAAAGCCATACACACCTCCAAAGGTTCGATCATTTTCTCTTGAACGCCCCCCTCCATTACAAAATAGCGCACATCTTTTAAGCGAAGCACGTAAGACATCTGGAGCACCAGTAGGCTCGAGAGCCAGGAAAGAGTCCGCGAAAAGAGCAAACCACCACTCAGGGCGCCTGCAGACAAACTGAAACGCCGACGACGGCAGTGGGGCCCTGGGGCGGAACTCGAAGAGGTACTTGGAGGGTCAGAAAGGCCGAGAAACGAGGCCAGTGGGCCTGTAAGCCAGACCACGGAGGGTTTCCCAAAGCTGAACACACATCTGATCTCCTGGACTAAAACTCAGGAAATCCTCATCCTGAACTCCTCCCCAGGGAACTTCCATCCACAGAATTAAACACAATGAATTTTAATTTATCATTTCCCTACTCAAACTCCTTAATAAGATAGAAAATCCCTAAGAAGGAAAAAAAAAGAAAGGTATTATTATGAAGAACTCTATGCCAGAATACAAAAATTTAGATGAAACAATTTAAAAAACAATTTGTTCAACTAAAAACACAATCCTCAGGATTATTCTCCTTGGGTTTACATTGTATTAGCCAGCCTGAGAGCATCCTATGAGTAAGCCGGCTTGGGTTATCATCTCCCTTTACCAAGGGGGTGGTGTTTATAAATAAAAAATAAAGTCTTTTGAAGGACGCACAACAGTGGATTTTTTCTGGAAAAAGAAATAAAGGGGGACGCCTGAGTGGCTCAGTTGGTTAAGCGGTTGCCTTCCGCTCAGGTCACGATCCCAGCATCCTGGGATCGAGTCCCACATCGGGCTCCTTGCTCGGCAGGGAGCCTGCTTCTCCCTCTGCCTCTGCCTGCCACTCTGTCTGCCTGTGCTCGCTTACTCTCTCTCCCTCTGTCTCTGACAAATAAATAAATAAAATCTTTAAAAAACAAACAAACAAACAAACAAAAAAAAAGAAATAAAGGGAGCTATCAGCAGGGGGCAACTCTTTTTCACTTTACATACTGCTAGACCACTTAAATTGTTTTTCCACCGAGGGCCTACCACCGAGGGCCTATTACTTCTGTAATTTGAAAAAACAATAAAGACAAAGTGAATTTAAAACCAGATAGCATGACTAGGTGTTCTTTCCAGCAGAATTCAGATGCTCAGGATCAGAAGGGGAGAAACTAAAGTAACAAAACAATTCAGTAAAGAGCAAGAGAAAAACTGAAAACAATCATTCTCCGCCCCTTAGGTGACTCCTATGGGTTACTCCTAAAAGAAGAAAGAAAACCCTTGTAACCTCCTAAGGGATGAAAGATGAAGGGCTCTTTTGTTATGTTAATGAGGTGACCTTTGGAGAACCCCCCAGGTCACCTAAGGGTGGCCTTTTCTGTCCACTTGCATGTACCCAGCAATCTTTGCCCCACATTTTCCTTACATGACTTGAAGTATTTTCAGCACTTTGGAGACCGTCTTTTGAGAGTTACTCTAGGCTGTCTTCCCAGTGTTGGCCGCACTGAAAAGTTCCTTTTATCGTTTCACCACCACTCATTTCTCTTTGTATTTTGTTAGTGGTGAGTGGTCAAACCTGGTCCATTCGGGACCCCCAGCACCAGGTGCTCATGTGCCCTTGAGCCCCAGTTACAAACTTAATAAGTGATAACAAAGTACTTCCCTAATCTAAACCCGATTTACCCATAATTCCTCAAATTGCCTGATTCTTTGCAACAGGCCCACAGAAAGTATCACCCTCTTCTGCAGTTGTACTCAACAACAGGTAAAAGTTTGGGTTACCCTTCTGAAAAATCAGATGAGCCCCTATATCATTTCTCTGCACATAAATTCCAGAGACCAAAGACATTAATATGAAAAACCAAAACCATAAATGCTAGAAGAAAATGGCAGAGGGTCATTTTTATAATTTCATAGTGGAGAATTCCCTATGTGATATGAAACGTAGAGGCTATTAAAGAACAGATGCGGGGCCCCTGGGTGGCTCAGTTGGTTAAGCCACTGCCTTCGGCTCAGGTCATGATCCTGGCGTCCCAGGATCGAGTCCCGCATCGGGCTCCCAGCCCCCCGGGGAGTCTGCTTCTCCCTCTGACCTTCTCCCCTCTCATGCTCTCTCTCTAATAAATAAATAAAACCTTTTAAAAAAATTTAAAAAAGAACAGATGGACAAATACTACTACACAAGAATTTCCATATACCAAAGAGATGCTAAAAACTCCCTCCTCCCTCCTCCCCCTGCCCCAGAAGAGAGACAGGCAAACTGGGAAAAACATAAAACAATACATACAACAAAGAGCCAACAACTCAGATTTCCTCCTCTTCACCTCACACAGCTACTGTCAGCCCTGTCTCCTAAATGTCTCACCCATCCGTCTAGGCCTCTCCACTTCCAGGGCTGCCGCTGCTATCACGCAGACCCCTTATCCATGGTGTCCCCACACCCACCCCTGCCCATTCTCCAGAGTAGCCAGTGGTTTACATACTTTAACAGACACCTATGCTCACTGATTTATAACAGAGAATATTCCTTTTCCTAACCACAATGGTTAAATCTAATGTTTAGATGTATGTGCTGCCTCACTGGCATCAAAGGACCTGGAATGCAAATTCATAATCTGAAGACTGCCCAAGCATTACAGAAAGAAAGAAAGCAGAAGTGAATACTCCGCCACAAAAAAAGACAATGGCTTTTATTCCTCAAATACAAAGTGTTTATTGCAAGACCTTAAGATACAACACATTTGAAAGAAGTAAAGTCACCTTCATCTCACCATCTGAGACCGGCCTGATAGTTTAACGCCTTCATGCACCTATTTATACGTACAACTTTTATACGTTAAAACTTTGCACGTTTTAACGTAATCCATTTCCACCTTTTTGCTTATCTCCACCCCTCCAAATAGTCAGTATTTCCAGCTGGTATGTATCTTTTCACAACTTTCTCGTAGTAAAAAGTGTGTATTTCTAATGGCAACATTCAAATATTTTTTAACTGCCCACTATATACAAGACACTGTTCTAGGTGGTGAGGATAGAGAGAGATGCCCTATTCTGGTTAAGCTTCAGCTCTAAGAGGTAAGAGTCAGGGAGAGACACCAAACAAAAGATTTGAGTATATAAAATATGTTAGAGGGTGATGAGTGCTTTGAAAAACAAGTAGGGAAGGGAGACAGTGCTGGGGAGGGGACTGCGATTCTACTGAGGGCGGCTGAAGAAAGCTGAAATGTATTTGTTGAAAACATAACGCTTGTATAAAGACCTCAAGGAGGCTGAGAATATGTCTATATGTACTACAGAGACAGAAAAATATCCGTATATACGGTGTACCTGGGAAGAAAGGCCTTAGGGGAAAGGAAGAGGAGGGCCCTGAGAAAGGACTGCTACGGGGACCATGCTGGAGGCCCCTGTGGACGGAGCAGAAGCAGCAAGCCCAGGGAACTAGGAGCCGGGTCAGAGATAATAGGGTCATGCTGTGCAAATAAGGACTTGGGCGTTTACTCTGATAAAAATGGGGAGCTGCTGCAGAGCCCGAGCAAAGGACCAACAAGCCCTGACTTACATCACCGGGATTAGTCTGACTGCAACGTTAAGAATATTCTTACAAGGTGTGGAAGCAAAATATTGTCCAATAGCATACCAAAAATGTTCTAACAACTCCCATTTCTACCAGCGATCCATGAGAACACTGTACACCTCCTCCTCATTTCCACCAGTAGGAACTGAGGCACTTTTTAATTTGCCAAAGGGATGAGTGAAAAGGGACATCTCACTGTTTCTTTACATTTCCCTGACTACTTGTTCATGAATATCATTTCATACATTAGCCATCTTTATTTCTCTTATAAGAACCAACAATTTGTATCCTTTACTTACTGTCTCTTTGGGGTATCTTTTCCTTACCAATTTGTGAGACGATTTATATGTTTGAAATATTAGCCTGGTACCTGTTGTGCTATAAATACTTCTTCTTTTTTTGAATTTGATTATGGTATAATGTATATTCATTAACATACACAGGTTGAAGTGTACATTTCAGGGGTTTCAACAAATGCATAGACCCATGTAACCAACCTTCCAACCAAAAGACAGATCATTTCCATCATCCCAGAAAGTTCTTTCATCCCCTTGGCTGTCCCCGGCTCCTGGAAGCAACACCCTCTCCTGCGCCTTCCCTGACTTCTACCACCCTCACTCAGTTCTGCCTCTTCTCGGCGCTCACAAAAACGGAATCATATACAGGAGCTGTATATGGCTGGCTTCTTTTCCTCAGCACTGTAGAGGCCACTTTTAGGCAACAGGCTTGAACAATGGGAATGTGAGCCAGGCAGAAAGACCCACAGTGACCACCACGCTGCAAACAGGCTCCTTAAGCGACCTGCCTTGAAATGGCCACAGAGCCTAAGTGACTAACGTAACCACGTACAGTTACCAAAAAAGGGAAAGTTCCATATGTGCCCCTCTTCGCTCTGCATTATAACTACAGCTCCCACCACTGCCTCCTCCAAAGACAGTCTCTCCCTTCCGTCCTGCCCGCGGCTCCCTTGCGGCATATTCAGTAAGCGTCTGCCTCCTCTGTTTCTCGAGCTGAGTGAATTCTTTCAGGACCTGCACCACAGGCCCCCACCCAATGGGGACCTTTAAACACAAGCTAATGTTTAAAATTCATATGCTGTGGCAGGTATCAAGTTTATTCCATTTTAGGGCTGTCAATTTGTTCATGGTACTATTTGCCATAAGGCAACTTTTCAAAAATTCTATAGCTTCTGAGTTTCTTGATTTAAAATACCTTTCCAGCTCTTGAATTATAGTCATCTAAATATTATTCTAAAATTCCTGGGGCTCTGGGTGGCTCAGCTGGTCAAGCGTCTGCCTTCAGCTCAGGCTATGATCTCAGGGTCCTGGCATCGAGTCCCACACAGGTTCCCTGATCTTATGGGGAGCCTGCTTCTCCCTCTCCCTCTACTCACCTCCCTGCTAGTGCTCTGTCTCAAAATAAATAAATAAATAAATAAAGTCTTAAAAAATATATATTATTCTAAGACTCTTGCTTTTTATTTTATATATTTAAAGTCATTTGGAAGTTAAATTCTTTTTTTTTTTTTTTTTTTTTATTTGACAGAGATCACAAGTAGGCAGAGAGGCAGGCAGAGAGAGAGGAGGAAGCAGGTTCCCCGCTGAGCAGAGAGCCCGATGCGGGGCTCGATCCCAGGACCCTGGGATCATGACCTGAGCCGAAGGCAGAGGCTTTAACCCACTGAGCCACCCGGGCGCCCCTGGAAGTTAAATTCTTTTTAATTCATTTAATTCATTTGGGAATTACTGTGGAAAATGATGAGAATTGGGGTGCCTGGGTGGCTCAGTGGATTAAAGCATCTGCCTTCGGCTCAGACCATGATCTCAGGGTCCTGGGATTGAGCCCCGCATCCGGCTCTCTGCTCAGCGGGGAGCCTGCTTCCTCCTCTCTCTCCGCCTGCCTCTCTGCCTACTTGTGATCTCTGTCTGTCAAAAAAAAATAATCAAGACTGCATTAAGGCCATCACCAGCTACCACTCCCCTCCCCTTACCCCTGCACTCCCACCCCTGACCCAGGCTTCTCCCAGCTCCTCAAGCTCTCATTCTTCCTGTCTGCTCTACACAGAAGACTTCCTCTGCTTGGGGCTCTTACCTGCCCTTCTCCCACCTACCTAAGCCTGGCCATCTCCCACTCTTCCATCAAGCTTAACACCATTTCTTCACCAAGTCTTCCCCACCCCACAAAGTGGGAAGCCCTACTCCCCTCACCCCCATACGTTTTCTTCTCAAAGATCTTAACTGTCCTCTTCTCCTTCACGGCATTGTGCACATTTAGAATAAGTAGCTATTTGCTTCGTCTCCTCTTCCCCAATATGCTGGAAGCTTCACGAGGGCAAGGACCATTTCTGTTTTGTTTACCACTCTACTCCTGTATACTCTCATTAACTGATCCAAGAAATACTAATTACAAAGAAATCAGTAAGAACAATGAACACAACAAAAGCATCACAGAATGCTTTTATGCTTCTATGACAGGAAAGTCATAGAAGAAATACAAAAAAGCAAATAAAACATGAAGATGATCAATGCCTTAATGATTTAAGGAAAAAAAAAAAAACTTAACCAGGTCATTAAATCAAAATAAATTGGTACAACCTTCTGCAAGGCAACATGCTAATACCTTTTACCAGATGATTCCATGACCAGGAATTTACTCTACAGGAACACTCATTTAAATTAGCAAAGATATGTACACAGCTTTCTCTGCAGCACTGTTTCTAACGGGGAAAAATAAGAAACAACCCAAATGGCCACAGTTGGGTTTTAAGTAATTATCATTTAGCCCTATGGTACTATGTTGATATGAAGAGATATCCAAAATACACTAAGTATAATAAAACAAGTTGCATTTATATAAAAATACTATTATTAAGTCCCTCACAATGCAAAGCTTAAAAATCTAAGTATAAATGATTATAGCTGCATATATATATTTTGAAAACTATCTCTGAAAATTGCCATTTCTTTTCTAATTTATTCATGTTCACAATGATTATTTTAACTATGGGGATATATTAATTTTTTCACTAGGGAAAGCATGTTGCTTTTTAAGTGTCATCTAAACTGAAACTTGATTTTTTACAGTGTTGGAAGTTCTGAATTTATAAAAGTGTATCCATAAACTTTAGACAGATCTCCAGGTCTGTCTGGAGATGGCCAGGAAAAACAATGTTTGTTTCAAGTAGATAAAATTACTGTACTGTCTCTACAAACATACTGTAAGCAATTAAGGAAGCAAATCTAAAATATTAGGTCAAGACTGTTTACTCATTAGCCAAATGCTCAAAAGTGTATTTGACTGATATTTCATAAATGTACATATTTCTAGTAGTATACAATGCACAAATACAAACATTTTAATGCAGTCATCTTAAAATTCCTGATTGATAATTCAGGTTTTTGAGTACTTGTTCCTCCTAAATATCTCACTCTACAACCAAAGCTAGTACTTAAGAACATTTTTCTAATAGAATGAAATCTAAGTATACTCTCTATTTTCTGAAAGCCAAATCTACTCTGCAATTGACAGGGTTGTCTGTGCTTCTCAAAAAAATGGGAAATTAAGAGTTAATATTATTTAAACAATTTTTGTACCAGGCACTAACTTGTACCACTTGGTGCCCTCTGTCTCCAGAGACTAAGATGAACTACACAAACAGCTCTGAGGAGAATCAACATTTCAACCAGGGATGGTGAGATAAGTTTAGTTTTGACTTTAAAGTTTTTTCCCATTTCTTTTTACGCTGCTTTTAATTTCTTGAAGGAATGAGTTACACCCATTTAAATAAGTAATGAGCACACCCCACAGCACTCACATAGTCTGCACACGAAATTTAAATTGCAATTTGGGGGGAGAGTAATCACACACTACAGTCAAAAACTTTACAACTCTGTGAGCTATTTATCTACCCTCATGATTCCAACGCTAGAAACTGAACGTAAAGAATCCAAGCTATGTTCAGAATTTATCTATTATCCTCATAGCATTTTCTACAATGGAAAAAAAAGTGAAACATCTTATAACGTGGGTTCAGTTAAATACTTCGTAGTATGATAGGACTATGTGAAAAGTCACTACACGCAAAAAAGCAGCACACGAAGGACGTTTTTGTCCTTTTGTCTCATAGTCCATCTTGTGTCACCCCACTAAAATTAAGCACACTGAAAGCAAGAACTTTGTTTTACTCCCGGCTTTATTCCTAACCCTTAGAACAATGCCTGGCACATAGTAGCCACTCCAAGCTTTAGAAAACAAATGAATTCGAGTAATGGAAGTGTGCACAGAAAAGATTTGAGCTAGAAACACACACAGCAGGCTCATATAACATGTCCATTTACTTTACTGGGATTCAACTGTCCAGACTAAGAAAAACAAAAGAAGGAAATAAAGTAAATCATGCACCCTAGTCCTAGTGAGAATCCAGGGAAAGCCGAGTCTGCTGCCGCCGCCCCCACCCACACACCCCTGCAGATCTCAGATCACCGTGGCTCTCACACAGTGGCTACCACACTAGACAACAGTGATTCTAGAATTTAAAACACAATATGGCCCCTAAATATAAGATAACTACTTATTCTGGTGCTCTGCCCCTCCCAAAATAGTAATTTTCTCCAAAATTGGGCATTTTAAAACGATTTCCAAGGGGGAAAACGTTGCCTTATTAGAGAACCTTAGAACCTTGCCTTCCTACCTCCAAATAAAATTCAACTCTACTGTATGCCACGGTGATAAACACAGATATATCAGGTGATGAATATGTATGCTTTCTTTGTTTTTATTTTTTTCCTAATACCTCTACAATTAACAAATGTTGCTTTTGCAGTAAAAATAAAGCTCTAATTTTTAATAGCCCACAACAGTCCTTTCTACATTTATTACAGAAATAGTAGGGGAAAAAAAGAAATGTTAGATCTGGTACCAGTATTCCTCTCCTTGACCTAAAGCTACACTACTCCCGTAGTACAACTATAACTATACTCGTGCAGCACATGATTCTCTCCTATCCCTCTACGCTACTTTAAACAGCTGTTTAGTTAATAAACATGTAACTCAAACTATATACCTCTCCGACAAGAATAAGGCAATTTTCTATTTCTATTACAATCCACTTAAATTTGTAAGAAATAGCAAATTCTTTACTGATATGCAAATTTAAAATAATAATAATAATAATAATAATAAGGAGGAGGAGGTACCTGAACATCATAGAGTGCTACAATATTTTCATGCTGAAGTTCCTGTTAAGGAAATTGAGAATTTAAAATATTTGTGATTGCTCTAATAAATATATCTTAATATGCAAATAAATACTAAGTGTCCACACACATACACGTACTATATACTCTTTCTATATACTACACTTCCGTTACTGGATTAGAACAATTCAATCTACAAAGAATAAGAGCAAATGTGCCTAATCAAACTACCTGAACCTTAAATGCTTCTTCACCCAGATCATTTCTTAGACTCTTAACAAGGTGAGTACTCTCATTGACAAAATAAATGTCACAGTTAGTATGACCAGACTCTCTGGGGGTCTTTCGAATTCAATATACATTTCTAACAGCAATAAAGGCATGAAATTTCAAAGTGCTTTTTAAGAGCACATTATCTGCCTGAAAGAAAACGAAGGATGATTCTTAGCTCAAACAGCTGTAATTCTCACCAAAGAGCTCTCCACAGAGTAGCAGTTTTGATGAAAGCTGGTGTGAGGTGAGAGCTCTATGTTCACATCAGCTTGGGGAACACAGAGTTAAATACACCTAAGCCAGTTTCTTCATTTCGCAATTTTTCAGATTTTCTTTACTGAGAAAAGTGCTTTGTGACTCTCCAAGAACTATGCAGTAAACAGGGTTTTCCACATGTATATGGCTGGGTGGCCATTTTTTTCCCCAAAGCACCTAACTTGGATAACCCTGCTTGTGAGTGATCTAAAAAGACCACTTCCAAGGTAAACAAAAATTTTTTTCAATTTACAAGGAAAAAAGATTCTATCTCCCCCCAGCTACCCCTCCCCAAATACTGAAGTGTCACCTGAAAGAGATCAAGAGAAGGGCTAAATAACGGATAAGAAGGCTGTGCCTCTTCTCAAACGGTAACACAATAACTAGGGAAAAGAAGAAATTAGAAGCTGAAATCAGTCTTCACAGAATCCCTCTAAGCGCTGGCCACAGGCCACAAACATCTATTCTTAAAAACAGCTTCCAAGTACTCAAATGTCTCAAAAACCTGAGGATGCAAAAATGAGAGCAACAGGTGAAAATTCTCAAACCTGGCTCCAAGGGCCAAAATTACTAAAGATGTCTATCATGCATTAATTTTAACCCAGTTAAAATAAGTTTTAACCCAGTATGAAATACCACATAAAGCAACATACCTTTAAGATCTTAATTTCCTTCCCAAGCAGTATTTGTGATTTTGACAAGTTCTTTTTATTAATACTTTTAATAGCTACCTCCCAATCAGTTTTCTGAAAAGGAAAAGTAGTGTTACTCCGGGAAATTGTTTTACAGAAACATCATCTACAAGGTGTTCTTAGCAAATTCATAAACACTGGGCGGGGGGGGGGGGGGGGGGGCGGTGGAAAAGAATCTGAATCTCCAATAGGAAGAGGATTTCATAAATTAAAAGCTAATGTCCTACAAGACAGCCACTAAAAACAGTAACTATGAAGACCACATGGTAACCAGCAGGAAGTGAAACAAAGGACAAAGTTTACAACCACTTTAAAGTTATGGAGAAATGCAGATAATAACCTGGAAGGCGGTATTCGATCGCCTGGCAAGATTTAGCCCTCTTTTAATTACTTTCCGTGGAGTTTGCAATTATTCTCATATTAAAGGAAAGCGGTTTTTATTACTCTGATAAGCAACAAAACCCAGCCCACTTTTAACAGGCTCCTTGCCAACAACAAGGATTTGATTATTTCAAACCCCTTTGATTATTTCCACTCCCTAGGTGCTCTTCCCACATTTTTTAGATTCGAAAACCTCGTGGGACCCTGTTTGTGGAACAGCAAGAGCTTTAAGATGTTTTTGAGTTTGCGTTCATGTTTACTGGGATGGAAAAATGAAGCCTCCAACCATCTTTTCCACCCGCCTAACCCCACGAAGGGAAGGTGGTACGGGGCTCGTCCGCGCGTGGAGGAACCAACGCCGGGAAATGCGATACCACCCCGCCCCGAGTTTGAGAAAGTCTCGGGCTAACGGGAAACCAGCCCGTTTTCCGCTGGGTCTGCAATTATCGACCTCAAAAGTGACAAGCCTTGGCAGCCCGGGGCGCGGAAAAATCTAAGGTGCGTCCACGCCCGAGCTGGGCAGGGGACCGTGCTGTCCTTTCGACTCGCATCCTGGGCACATTCAGGTGGAAAGGCACGTCCCCGCGGGCCAGGGCGGTGAGCCCCTAAGTGCACTCCGGCTGCCAGGCACTTTGCGAGGAGGAAATCAGAGGCCGAGCGGCCCGTCGGTAGGTGGAGCGCTGCCTAGCGGCTCCGGCCTCAAAACAATCCTCGCCCGACCAAAACAAACCCCGCGACACTGACAGCGCGCACAATGGCAGGCCTCAGGGCGGCGAGCCGACCCAGGGGGGCCTCTGCGCCCGCGGCATAGCCAAGTTTCAGGACCACCCAGTCCGGCCGCGGCCCACTAGACCCCGGCCTCCCCCCCGCCGGCGGGGCTCACCTGGCGGTGCCGCCCCCGGAAGACCACGGCGAAGGCCCCGTGTCCCACGAGGTCCCTCTTGCTGTACTCGAAGTCGCCCACCACCTCCATGGCCGCGCCCCCGAGGCATACAGCGGGCGGGCGGCGCAGCGAGGCGGGCCGGGCTCAGCACCGCGGGCCCGCCGGCCCGGAGCGCGCCCGCGGGCCGCCGGACTGGGGCAGCCGCGGCCCCCGGACCGAGCGGACACTCATGCCGAGAGGCCGGAGCGGAAACGGGGAAGGCCTCCGCGCGGGGCCGGGGTCAGCGAGGCCTGGCCCGGCCCCGGCCGCTCCTCATGGCCCGGCCCGCCGCCGGCCGAAGGCTCCCTTGGCGAAGCGGCCTCAGCGCTGCCCGGCCAGGGGCGCCGCAGCCGTCACTGTGCGCCCCCGGAGCCGCACGCGCGACCGGGAGAGGTGCGGGGCTCAGTCCTCCCCATCCCCAGCTCGTCCGGCCACGTCGGCCCCCTCAGCCCCGGGTGCTGCTGCGGAGGCGGCCGCGCCCTAGGACCAGCACAACCACCGTCCCTGCGCGCCTCCCTGCCTCGCAGCAGCGCCCAACGCACACGCGCGCGCCGGCCGCTCCCGAGCCGACTGCCGGCCCTCCGCGACGTCAGCACGTCTTGTAGGACGCAGCGCCCGCCGAGGCCCGCTCCCTCCGCCAGGAAAATGAGTGCGCGCGGGTCCCGGGGCGCGGCGCTACCGTCGAGGCCAGTCCCCAGTCCCTCGCCCAGGCGGGGAAGGAGGATGCGAGCTGTCGGAACCACAGCTCGTTACGCGCTGCAACCTTCGTGCTGGGCCTGGGCCTGGGAGCAGATTCGAGCCTGCCACGCCCGGGGCTGGAGCTCACTGGGAGGCGGGCTTCCGGGAAGCGGGTCTTGAACTCCCAACTACAGGAGGGACCGGGAGTCTCTTGTGCAATACAGACCTCAGGGAACCGGTCAGAGCAAAGGAGCATCTCCTAGAGCCCGGCTTTCCCCGCGCCCTCTGAAAGCGGAGGTCGTGCTGCCAAGCTGCGTGTCTTCCCCGACCTGTCTGGGTTTACTCCCAAGGATCCCTGAAGATGTGGTCGGGCAGGGGGTTTGCGCATTTTGGGGTCCCTTGACTTCTGTGAGAAGCTGAGGACAGCTCAGGACCCTCTTCCCGGAGAAATGTTTGTGCACGCAGACTCGGTATTGAATACATTTTCCACGGCCCTCATAATGAGAACCCCTGCTTCTAGCCACCAGATATCCTGCCAGTTTGATCTCAGGCTTACCTTTGAATAGCTTTAAGGGAGCTTGCTTTTCTCCCTGATTATTGAAGTTCAAGTGTCAAAGAACTTTGGCAACTTTCCTCAAGGAAGAGTCTTAAAAAGCCATTTTCTAGACAGTAAACTTGAAAATATCTTAGAAAACTCAGACCCCATATATCCCGGTATGTTCAGTTGTTTAGTATATTTGCGCTCAGGTTATCCCTTACCACCGGAATTACATTTCCCACCCCAGGTCCATCGCGGCAAACTGACCTGAAGGCGGCACAGAGACCCTAAGAACCTCCAGCTGGAATTCTCAGAGGAAGAACCTCGCTTCCTCAAACCTTCAAAATGTAGGGTCTTGGAACTCTTCTCTCACTTCTGTGCACACTTACGTCATTCTACCCCTATCTCAAAATCTAGCCCAGGTGAGTGTTGGACACTATGGAGATCTGGAGCCTTCGAAAGGGAAAAGCAAATGAAGCAAATATGCACAGAGACACAAAAATTCATCTGGAAATGATTCTTTCCCTGTTTGAAAGCTTCTTTATTGTAAATGTTTAAATATGGATATTTAAATAGGGTGTAGGATTTTTTGAAAAGGATTTTATGTATTTATTTGAGAGAGAGAGGCGCGGGATCGATCTCAGGACCCTGAGATCATGACCTGAGCCAAAAGCAGAGGCTTAACAGGCTGAGCCACCCAGGTGCCCTGGAATATAGGATTTAATGTGCCAATCCCCACCCCCCACACACACACACACCACCAAAAAAATAGGTCTCAGGAATACTCTTATGGGCTGTAGGATGCTGAATAAGTTACTTATAACTTCCTGTGACTCAGTTTCCTCACTTGTAAAATGAAGACAGTAACAGTAGCTGCCTCATCAGGTGCATTAAGTGAGCTAAGCATGTGAAGCGTTTAACCAGTGCCTGGCTTATCCAAAGAACAATTTAAGCAATTGCCAGGTAAGTAAAGTGAAATCAAACTTTTAGGTGGTACTTCCCAAATCCCAGACCGGTACCCTCAGGACGGTTCCCCCTTCCCTCTTCTGTGTACTCCCCCAGTAGTTCTCCTGTGAACAGAATCAAAGCTCTTCAGCTCCAGGGATGGACCATCTATACCCACATAAGGGTGGTTTATCTAACACATGTCTGGAGAATTCTTTCTATTCTTTCTACAATTCCAGAATTGTTTCCTGCAGGAACAATTAGCATACATTTTCTGGATAGCAGGGAGCAATGGGGAGGTATACATCTAGACTAGGTCTGACAGCCTTTCCCACTTTGTGCTTGGCATTCAGCATCTCGGGGAGCACAGGGGGTGCCATTCCAGGCTGCCCAGAAGTGGCTGAAGATGCTGCCTTCGGGGTCTGTGTGCTAAACGCCCCTCTGGGGTTTAGTACCAGCCGGGAGCAGCACTCTGACTTTCCTGCTGGTCACCTCACTGTCCCAGATGAGGACAGGTATACCCTTTGTCATCTAAGTCAATGGATATTTTACACATATCTGTGTCTCAGACCTTTTGTCATGAGACATAATTCATAACCTAGCCTTGTTCACAAGGTCCCATCCGCTAGGAGTTGAAGCTCACTATAAGTAATATACAATTTTGAGCTGTTTATATTTAATGTCATTAATATTACATCCCCAGGGGCACCTGGGTGGCTCAGTGGGTTAAAGCCACTGCCTTTGGCTCAGGTCATGATCTCAGGGTCCTGGGATAGCGCCCCACATCAGGCTCTCTGCTCCGCGGGGAGCCTGCTTCTTCCTCTCTCTCTTCCTGCCTCTCTGCCTACTTGTGATCTCTGTCTGTCAAATAAATAAATAAAATCTTTTAAAAAATTACATCCCCACACTAGGACATTACAAATTTTATTTGACACAGAGAGAGCACTAGGAGGGGGAGCGGCAGGCAGAGGGAGAAGTAGGCTCCCCCACTGAGCAGAACCCTGGGATCATGACCTTGACCACCTGAGCCACCAGGTGCCCCTCAAACCCAAATTTTTTTTAAAGATTTTATTTATTTATTTGTCAGAGAGAGAGAGAGAGAGAGAGCACAGGCAGACAGAGTGGCAGGCAGAGACAGAGGGAGAAGCACGCTCCCTGCCGAGCAAGGAGCCCGATGTGGGACTCGATCCCAGGACGCTGGGATCATGACCTGAGCCGAAGGCAGCCGCCCAACCAACTGAGCCACCTAGGCGTCCCAAACCCAAATTCTTAAGAAAGGGATTCTGATTGGCCCACCTTAGTTGAGGGGCACTGAACAATCATCTTAAAGCCAGGGACTGGAGATGAGGGAGGCAATCCAAGTTGTGTAACTAGGACTGTTCCCAAGGCAAGTCTGCAGGTGCAACAGAGAGGCGGGGCAGACGGTGGGGTGGGAGGACGGTCGGAGAGATGCTCCCAGAAGAAGGGGCTGGACGAACAACCCAGAAAGTATTTACCATGGGTCAAATTCAGGCTTTCTTCAGGAATGGAGGCAAAGGGGCATTTTAGTTTGCTTCTGAAATCACTCAGCGTGACTAATCTGAATCACTTTCATTGGTCTTAATTTGTCCAATTTAACTCTGTGTGTGCGCATGCGTGCAAATGTGCCTATTGATAAGCTATTGAAATGCGTCAGTGCTGGTTAGTAAACTGCATAACAGTAACCCCAATGAGAGGTAAAATGAATTACTAACAAATTCTAGTATAAATTTCATCAGCCAAATGCTGTAGGATGTCATGGTGAGAAAAGGGCCTCTCGGAAAAGTAAACGTGAGGAACGTTCGCAGCCCAGTCTCCTGGGCAGGGAGGTACTGGAGGTCTAGGAGAATCGCTCGTTTATCATTCTCTTCAAATGACATCATTGCTTCTATTTCAGTTCTATTGTTTCTACTCTAATCCTGCTGCTGAGGCTTTGAATTCTTGGGAATAGTTAGTATGCAGGGCTTTGGTATTTGTACATGCATGAATTTATAATGAATTTATGAAATAAACACATAAAATCAAGAGACAACAAGACTTGGATATATTTTGTAAAGCTTTTAGGAAATATCATAGCCACAATTCTTCTGAATCATAAACAGATATCTTTCGAAATTACACCCAAAATAGGCTTCAGCCTAGGAATTCGCTGGTAATATGACAACAGCAAGGAGAATCTTTCCATATTGCTCAAGAACTGGAATAAAATTTGCATTTCTAAAATGGCAAATAGTTTGATTATTTCACCCAAGATCCTGAGTAGCTTATTTTTGCTATTGCCATTAACTGTTGGACCCAAATGGTGCTCACAGCTTGGATCATTAAAAGTTAAAAAGTTAAAAGTTAAAAGTTAAAACTGCTTGGATCATTAAAAGTTAAAACTGGTGTCTGGTGGCTCCGTCGTTAAGCGTCTGCCTTTGGCTCAGGTGATTGATCCCAGGGTCCTGGGATCAAGCCCCACATCCAGCTCCCTGATCAGCAAAAGCCTGCTTCTTCCCCTCCCACTCCCCCTGCTTGTGTTCCCTCTCTCGCTGTCTCTCTCTCTCTCTCTGTCAAATAAATAAATAAATAAAATCTTTTTTTTTTTTTAAGATTTTATTTATTTATTTGATAGAGAGAAAGAGCACAAGTAGCAGAGAGGCAGGCAGAGAGGGAGGGGGAAGCAGGCTCCCTGCTCTTCAGAGCCCGATGCAGGGCTTGATCCCAGGACCCTGGGATCATGACCTGAGCCGAAGGCAGACGCTTAACCGACTGAGCCACCCAGGCGCCCCAAATCTTTTTTTTTTAAAAGTTAAAACTGCTAAACATGTATTTCCTAGGAACGGCCATTATGTTCTGTTCATGCTAATAGGCAAAATAAAGAATATTTGCTAACATTCGCTGAGATAAATTGCAAGGAACATCATGAGTCAGTTTTTTCCAAATAAAGCAACTGAAATATTAAAACTCCTAAAAGAAATATTTTATCAACGTATCCTTGTGATCTAGAGCTCTGCTCCCTCTTGTGAAACACGTACCGACTGAAATGAGAAAATCCTGTCCCAGATGGGTTTGCAGAAACAGGGGCTGACCCGAAGTTTGGGTGCAAGGTGGTTATTAGAAATTAACACGGGTGGCAGGAGGGGGTGGAAGAAGCATTGGCAGAGAGACCAAGCCTGGGCCACGGCAGCAGAAAGCTCTGGAGAGAAGCCTCAGACTTGACTTACACTGAGCCAGAATGCCCCAGCTCACCTCATCACCTGATAGGGCTGAGCTGCAGGTGTGACCCCCGTGGGCCAGGCTGCTGTCAGGCCTAAAGAAGCAGAGACCTGAAGCTTAACCGAATTTCCCCAACCGGGCTGTGCATCCTTCTTCCCCAAGTTCTGGGCAGCACATCTCCAAGTCAACTCCAATGTTTTGGAAAACTTCCGGGTCAGGCTGTACAATTTCTATCATTGTCAATGACACGCCTATTGTTTCCCATACAAGTATTTTTGCTTTGCTTTGTTGTTGTTGTTAAAGGAAAAAAAAAAAAGTTTATTTTGGAAACTTTCAGAGGGCTGCTGTGCTCCATTTGTCCATCTGTTTATTTGTGCAAAAGTACCAGGCTGTGGGGCGCCTGGCTGGCTTGGAAAAGTCTGTGACTCTTGATCTCGAGGTTGTGAGTTCAGGCCCCACCTTGGGTGTAGAGATTACTAAAACAAATAAATAAACTTTAAAAAGCAAAAGAAGAAGAAGAAGAACAACAACAACAACAACAAAAACCAGGCTACTAGGGTGGGCCCAGAAACTAATCTTTGAAATTCTTCTGAATAGTTAGGATGCCTCTCTAAGGCTGAGTATTGGTTCTCCTGCCTCTCCTGTTTCTTCCCAACTGCACCTACCCACCGTCAATCAGCGTGTAGCCTCTCCAGCCACACTCACACCCACTCATCCCCCCTCCCAAGAGGCACTGTGTTGGGAAACCAACAAGGGAGTGTGGCGATCCAGGTCCCATCATCCCAAGACCAAGGACCTTAGGGCTCTTCTTCCCCTGGTGGGAGCTGGACGGGAAGGGGAATGGGGCAGAGGGCAGGGATGGGGTAACCAGTCCAGAGGACCACAACCCTCCAAAAAACTCCCACAAACAACTAGCAAACAAAGGCACAAACCATTCCCAGTTCCATTCATTTCCTTCTCCCAGTGATGGGCTGGCCATCCCGGATTTCATCCTCTTCTTTCGTAGTCTGGGAGTCTGGACCAGAGGGTTCAGGCTGGGGGCAGACCCCACGTGTCCCGGCTGCACCATCCCCAACTGTGACCTCCATCTCCTCCTTGTTGTCTGCCTCTTCCTCATCTTCATCTGGCTCTCTGGTGGCCCTGCCCTTCCTCTGGGTGATGTGGGAATCCATGTCCCTCCGAACAGCCCTCTCCACTCTGGAAGTGGAGGAACATGGTCTGTAGCTCCAGGCTCATGCGCAGCAGACTCCCATCCTCCTGAACACATCACACCCATTGGTCATGAGCCGCCCCATAAGCTTCCACCTTATCCCGCTCCTGGTCCCAGCTGGTTGGTACGTCAAGGTCCAGCGAGTGAGCCCTTATTTTGCAAAGGTGTGCACTGGGGAAGAACTGCTCCATTGTACCCAAAGACACTTGGCCTTCTCCTGGCCATACTCCCTCTGAAACTGTTTTCCATATCCATCTGCAAGGCTGGCCGGGGACACTTAGAGAGCTGGTGCATCTCCCCCGGGCCTGCCATCACCCAGCCATGGACCCCACATACACATATCTTAATCCTGTACTTGCAGTGGATAATTGAAGGCTTGGAAGATTGTTTACTGGTTCTTATAGATGATGTGATGCTAACGGGAAAAGCATCTAAAAATCAAATCATAGGGGCGCCTGGGTGGCTCAGTCGTTAAGCATCTGCCTTCGGCTCAGGTCATGATCTTAGGGTCCTGGGATCGAGCCCTGCATTGAGCTCCTGTTCAGCAGAGAGCCTGCTTCTCCCTCTCCCACTCCCTCTGCTTGTGTTCCTGTCTTGCTGTCTCTCTCTCTGTCACATAAGTAAATAAAATCTTAAAGAAATCAAATCATATATTGAATTTGATGGTCAGTGCTCCAGAACGATGGTTTCAATGAGGAAGATGCATGCGAAAACTTCATTTTGTTTTGCAGATGCGGTGCCAGTGTGATGCTAGAGAGAAAGTCTAGCATTTCAAAGTTTTAGAAAACTTTCAGATGTTTTCATGTGATGCTTAGTCACTGTGTTCAGTCATCACTGGATGATGCAAGACATTTGCAAATCAAGTAACGCACTTCAAATCTTCCCTTGATAAATGTTGTATTTACTACCCTGTGCAAATAAACAGCAGGGGGGGGGAAATAAAATATTTGAGAGCAGGGATTGAAAGAATGACAGCAGGATGAAGGCTTGGATCTCGATAGGCAGCCTGAGATCCTAGAATGACAAAGCAGTTAAAAAATTATATCAGTTGGAACGCCTGGCTGGCTCAGTCTATAGAGACCCTATCGGCCGCCTATCTTAATCATGGGGTGGTGAGTTTGAGCCCCATCAGGGGGGTAGAGATCACTTAAAAAAAAATTCAATTGGGATGCCTGGTGGCTCAGTCAGTTAAGTGTCTGCCTTCAGCTCAGGTCATGATCCTGGAGTCCTGGGATCAAGCCCCACATCAGGTTCTCTGCTCAGCAGGGAGTCTGTTTCTCCCCTCTCATGCTCTCTCTTACTCTCTCTCTCTCAAGTAAATAAATAAAATATTTTTAAAAAATAATAGAAGAGTCAGTGCTTTACAAGATATTGTTGAAGCTGCTGGATCAATTCAGTGGTCCTCAAAGTGTGGATTCCTGAAGATTTCAGGCCATTTCAGGGTTTCCATGAGGTCAGACTGTGATGTCTTCCATGTATTTTCATAAAAATATGAGTTGCCCTTTATGTTGTATTAATATTGGCACTAAGTGCAAAAGCCACTTTTCTCAGTAAATTTATTTTGGAAAATATAGTTATTTTTATTGCAATATGTTATTTGTATTCACTTCTAATGGGTTTATTATTGTTGTCTTTAAATAAATTAAGAATAAATTTATTTTGCGTTTCTTAGTTTTAATTTTTAATACAGTAAATATGTTGGGTCTTAAAGCTAAATGGTTTGAGAACTGCTGGATTATTAAGTCCGGGATAAAAGTGATTAAACATATAAATCTAAGGATGGGAAACTATGACAAAGGAGTGGGTGAAAGAGAAATAAAGAGAGATGGTATGCAATTAGAAATAAAACAGGGGTGCCTTGGTGGCTCAGTCAGTTAAGTGTGTGACTCTTAATTTTGGCTCAGGTCATGATCTCAGGGTCGTGAGATCAAGCCCCACATCAGGCTCCGTGCTGGGCACGGCTCTCTCCCTCTGCCTCTCTCCCCACCCCCAGCCCTGCAAAAGAAAGAAAGATAAGAAAGAAAGAAAGAAAGAAAGAAAGAAAGAAAGAAAGAAAGAAAGAAAGAAAACAAAGTATCAATCCCAAGGGAGAATCTTGGTTGTTTAATTACATAATGAGGAAATTACTTAATACACAAGTGACAATTAGAGTAAACTTTTAAATCTTTTCATGTATTAAATGCTGAAGCTGTTCAAATGATGTTTTGGCCTCATGGTTGAGGACGGACAAAAAGCCATAAAATTATGTCAATAGATTCAAAAAGACATTTCAATAATGTTATATATACTTGATAATAAAGATGTTGAATATATTTTTAAAATCTCTGAGATTGGGGTGCTTTGGTGGCTCGGTGGGTTGAGCGTCTGCCTTCGGCTCAGGTCATGATCTCAGGGTCCTGAGATCCAGCCCCGCATCGGGCTCCTTGCTCACTGGGGAGCCTGCTTCCTCCTCTCTCTCTGTCTGCCTCTCTGCCTACTTGTGATCTCTGTCTGTCGAATAAATAAATAAAATCTTTAAAAACTAATAAAATCTCTGAGATTATCATAAGGATTAAGAAAGGATTCAGAGGACGCCTGGGTGGCTCAGTCTGTTAAGCCGCTGCCTTCGGCTTAGGTCACAATCCCAGGGTCCTTGGATCGAGTCCCGCATTGGGCTCCTTGCTGGGCAGGAAGCCTGCTTCTCTCTCTCCCTCTGCCTGCCACTCTGCCCGCTTATGCGCATGCTTGCGCTCTCTCTCTCTCTCTCTCTCTGACAAATAAATAAATAAATAAATAAAATCTTAAAAAAAAAAAAAAGAAAGGATTCAGAGTTAATTTTTTTAAAGATTTTATTTTATTTTACTGAGAGAGAGGGGGCAGGGGTGGGACACAAGCAGCCGGAGCAGCAGGCAGAGGGAGAGGGAGAGGGAGAAGCAGACTCCCCATTGAGCAGAGACACGCCCCCCCCCAAGCAGGGCTCGATCCCAGGACTCTGGGATCATGACCTGAGCCGAAGGCAGACCCTTAACCAACTGAGCCACCTAGGCACCCCAACAACATAATTAATATTAAGAGACATTTGATACTTATTAAGAATATTGAAATTATTCTCTAATTAAGAAAACTGAAATACCTATTACTCCCAATTTAACAGAGAATTCCTAAGGAGAGTTTGCTATATTCCCTGTGGTTAAAGCATGGTGTAGACAGAGCCCTCATTTAACTCGTGACAGTCAGCCGCATCAGAGAAATGATCATCCAACAATTTCAAAATATTAACAAATCATTCACGATTTTCAAAGTATTAATAAATTATGCTACATCGTGCTGATAAGAAGCTTTGTGGTATATTATTTCATTTACTCAGATAATGAAGCCGGATGTTTAAATTTATTATTATGCTTTTATATTAGCATATAACATTATTTATATTAAATCCTGTTAGATATTTTTAACATCACCCTGGATACAGAAAGGATTAGGTCCCTGTCCTCAGTAGCCTCTCAAGGATGAGTAAAAACTGTTTCGGTAATCTATTGCTACATTGTAACAGTTGCTTAAAACAAGAAACTTTTCTTTTTTTTTTTTCTTTTTTTTTTCTTTTTTAAATTTTTTTTATTTATTTGTCAGAGAGAGAGGGAGAGAGAGCAAGCACAGGCAGACAGAGTGGCAGGCAAAGGCAGAGGGAGAAGCAGGCTCCCCGCTGAGCAAGGAGCCCGATGTGGGACTCGATCCCAGGACGCTGGGATCATGACCTGAGCCGAAGGCAGCCGCTTAACCAACTGAGCCACCCAGGCGTCCCGAAACTTTTCTTTTTTTAATATTTTACTTATTTGACAGAGAGAGACACTGGACAGAAGGAACACAAGCAGGGGGAATTGGAGAGGGACAGGCAGACTTCCTGCTGAGCGGGCAGCCTGATCCGGGGCTCGATCCCAGGACCCTGGGATCATGACCTGAGCCGAAAGCAGATGTCCAATGACTGAGACACCCAGGCACACCGCTTTCTTTTTTTAAATTGCTCACAGTCATTCCATGCGTTAGGAATTTGGATGGGGCCCATCAGGCATGGCTCATCTCTGCCCCACAAGGTATTGGCAGTGGCCGCGTCACTGGGGCTGGAAAATCCAAGACAGCCTCTCCTGGGTCTTGGCTTGACCAGCTGGGTGGGGTGGGCGGGACTCATTCAGAGACCCCCTTGGGCCCTCCTCTAGCCACTGCCTCCACCAAAGGGTAGCACTTTCCCAACTTGCGGGTTTAGTTTTACCTGCTTTGTGTAAGGCATCTTGCGCTCTGCATGTGTATTCGAGAAACTTCCAAGTCGTCACTGGTTCATTCTTGTTGTTTTTCTTTCCTTTTTTTTTTTTTTAGATGCTAATTTCATCTCAGCCTGTAGTTTATTTATTTATTTTTTTAAAGATTTTATTTATTTATTTGATAGAAGATGCAGTGAGAGAGGGAACACAAGCAGGGGGAGTGGGAGAGAGAGAAGCAGGCCTTCCACTGAGCAGGGAGCCAGAGGCGGGGCTCGATTCCAGGCCCCCGGGACCATGACCAGAGCTGAAAGCAGATGCTTAAAGACTGAGCCACCCAGGTGCCCCTTCTTGTTGCTTTTCAATACTGCATGGCATGAAAACACCCCAACTTGTGTGTCTCTTCTGCTACTGATGAGCACTTAAATAATGTCCAGTTCAAGTTTATTACACATAGTGCGGCCGTGAGCACTCTGGGACATGAATCTTGGTGAAAGTAGGTATGCATTTCTGTTTGGCATATACCTAGTAGTGGAGTGGCTGGGTTGTAGCATGCATACTCAATGCCGATCGATGCTCAGAAAGTACATTTCAAAGTGTATTCCAGGGACGCCTGGGTGGCTCAGTTGGTTAAGCAGCTGCCTTCGGCTCAGGTCATGATCCCAGCGTCCTGGGATCGAGTCCCACATCGGGCTCCTTGCTCTGCGGGGAGCCTGCTTCTCCCTCTGCCTCTGCCTGCCACTCTGTCTGCCTGTGCTCGCTCTCTCTCTCTGACAAATAAATAAATAAAATCTTAAAAAAAAAAAAAAAAAGAAAACAAAGTGTATTCCAATGTCTACCCCCCACCAGCCAAGGATGAGAGTTCTGGTTGCTCTTATTTTCACCAATACCTAGTAGGGTCAGTCTTCTTATCACCTGGTGGCTCTGACTTGACAGCATCAGCCTCCTCCTCTTGGAGAGCTGTAAGCCTCATTCTATGCTCCACGGAAATCCCACAGGGCTGGTGTCAGGGGCAAAGGGGCACCCACCTCCCCTCTCACCTCAAGGGATCCAAACTTCCTGCCAATCGGTTGGACAGATCATGATCTGAAAACCGGTGGAAGTTCATTTGGGGATATGGGTGATGGTTCTGTTCTCCCAGTTCCCTCAGAGTCTTGTGGCATCCCCAGACCCTGAAGCAGGAGACCAGAATCCACATCCCGATTCCTTCCTGTTCTGTTTCCCCTCACCCTTGTCTTCACATACCCCAAATTCAGCTCCAGACACTGCACACAAGTCATGTCCCAAATGCATCAGCCCGTTCACACCTCTGAGATGTGGCTGCTGTTGGAATCCTTCTGCCTCAACCAAAACCTATCTCCTTCTTAAAGGCTCAACCCAAGTGTCACCTTTCTGGAAAGTTCTTCCACATTCCCCGGTCTTTCTGGATCTCCTCACAGCAAGTTACCTGTGTCCTGCATCAGGGTCTTTGCGTCTGCTGTTCCCTTAGCCTGGAACTCTTTTCCTTTCACATGGCGAGCCCCTCACCTCCTTCTTGTCTGTTTTACCCCTTTGTCTCCCTAGTGTCTGTCTGCTCCCAGTAGGAAGGTGGTGTTCTGGGGGCAAGGATTTGTGTCTGCATTGCTTACTTCTCTAGTCCCCGTGCCTAGAAAACTGCCCGACAAAGAGTAAAGGCTCAGTTTGTTGAACGAATAAATTTTGTCTTTTGATTTACCCGTCATGCAGTGGCAGGGGACTTCCACAAGCCAGGACAATTGTTGAAGGCAGAGCTAGAATTTGAATTAGAAGCAGCTAATTCTATCTAGATGGAGTCCAATGAGACTAAAATTGTGTTTCAGGTGAATCTGGAAAATGAGTCAGGTGTCCTTGAGGAAGAAAGTCTCCTCAGACAAAGTTAGCAGCTTGTGCCCAGATCCAGGAACCGTACAGAGGCCCGTAGGGCTGGGATATAGGGCTTGAGTCAGGGATGAAGGAGCTGAAGCCAGAGGTGAGGAGTGACACAACCTTTCTTCACTCAACAAATATTTAATACCTGGGCAAGAGAGAGGTTTGGGAACCATGAGCGAACATGTATGAAATAAGGCAGTGAGAAGGGCTGAGGCAAGAGGAGAGAGGAAGTGGGAGCCATTGAGGCATCTGGTGGGAGGGTACTAAGAAATCTTCCCTGGTCTTCTTGTTTGTAATATTTATCTTTACTTGTAACAAAAGCAATAGCAATTCATTGTAGAAAATTTTGAAAAGACAAGGGACATCTAGTCTGGGCATAGATACTACATCATTTCTTGCCCCATCTGTTTACAATTTTAGAAAACAAGAGGGAGGGACGCCTGGGTGGCTCAGTTAGTTAAGCAGCTGCCTTCGGCTCAGGTCATGATCCCAGCATCCTGGGATCGAGTCCCACATCGGGCTCCTTGCTCGGCAAGGAGCCTGCTTCTCCCTCTGCCTCTGCCTGTGCTCGCTCTCTCTCTCCCTCTCTCTCTGACAAATAAATAAATTAAAAAAAAAAAAAAGAAAACAAGAGAGATTGTAGTAGTGTGCTTATTTTAAGCTATTTTAAGGTTTATTGATATATTCTCTTATGTAGGTTCCCCCCCCCAAAATACAAAGTATTACACTATACACGCCGGCAATTTGTTTTCCTACTCTTTTTAATTTTTCTTCTAAATTTGCTCACCTCCCTCTTCTTCCTCTTTCACAAGACACCTGTCAGCAACCTATTACAGATTTTCCCCAGGCAAGTATGACCATACAGAAAGTTATTTAAACAGATGCTTATAAATACGTACATGGAAAACAGCCTTCCCGTATATGTCAGAATTTGACAAACACGGGATCATATAATAGACACTTTCCTGCATTTTGCTATTCTTAGATTATGACCTGATGGAATTCCTTCAGGTTAACCGGAGTCCAGCTAGTTAACCCCTTTTTCATGGTTGCATAATATTCCACGGTGTATGATGAAGAAAACAAAGGCAGGAAGAATGTAACCAAAAAAGAATCATCTTACATGTGGCCCTCTGATGCACACCTGAGCCATGCCAGACACAGCGTTTCTACCGGGTCTCACGACTAATGTTTTGTTAGACAGTAAAGGGTAATCTTGTCTTGACAGTAGCCAGACCTCCGAGGTCCCGTAAACCTCACTTTCAACGTACAGAAATTCCCCAGAGATTTTCTTATCCCAGACTCCCTAACTGATCAGTCCCTCCTCACAATCACAGGTGGACTTCTCTCTGCCGATGGGTCCTGTCCTTGTGCTTTATTTATTATTATTATTTTTATTTTTTAAAGATTTTATTTATTTATTTGTCAGAGAGAGTGAGCACATGCAGACGGAGTGTCAGGCAGAGGCAGAGGGAGAAGCAGGCTCCCTGCTGAGCAAGGAGCCCGATGTGGGACTCGATTCCAGGACGCCGGGATCATGACCTGAGCCGAAGGCAGCCGCCCAACCAACTGAGCCACCCAGGCGTCCCATGTCCCCATGCTTTAATAAAAGCACCTTTTTGCGCCATGAAACTTTCTCAAGAATTCTCTCTTGACCACCATGCTCAAAGACCCCACATCAGCGTGGAAGCAGCAGAAGACATTCAATCACCCTCTGCTGTTGGACATTCACTGTTCCCTGGAGTGTGTGAGTGTGTGTGAGTGTGTGTGCATATATTTCCCACTAGAATCCATGTTACGTTACATCTATACTTTATGTATCAAAGCTTTTACTTCTTGGAATAGATTGCCAGGAATGGGATTGCTAGGTCTAAGGACATACAAAGTTTTTTCATTTTAAAGATTTTATTTATTTGACAGAGAGAGAGCACAAGTAACCAGAGCAGCAGGCAGAGAGAGAGGGGAAAGCAGGCTCCCCGCTGAGCAGAGAGCCCAATGCGGGGCTTGATCCCAGGATGCTGAGATGATGACCTGAGCTGAAGGCAGATGCTTAACCAACTGAACCACCCAGGCACCCTGGATATATGAATCTTTCACTGTAATGGATTTTTCCAGACTGCTTTCCTAAAATGCTACCACAGTTCCCATTTCAACCTCTTTAATGTTTTCCACTCTCATGGCAATGAAATAATGTTTTGTTTTTCTCTAATGTGATTTTTCCTAGAAACTAAGGAGCCTGCACATCTTTTCATATACTTGTAGACCATTTGGATTTGCTTTTCTTGGTGATTTAATATCTGGCAATTTGTTAGAGGTCTTCATAGAACTATATGATACACACACACACAGACTTTGTCATTTGCCTTGAAAATATTGTTTTTCCAAATCAATAATTTACATATTGGCTTAGTTTATGGTGTTCCTCAAAACACATTTTTAATTTTCAAACATGTATCCCGCCCACCCCCCCGCCATCTTATGAGTTTCCTGTGTGAGTTGGGAAGTGGTTTTATTTTGTTTGTTTGTTTTTTACATTTGATTTTTTAAGCCATCTGAGATTTATCTTTTCCTAGGGTAAAAAATGAAACTTTAACAACTTGCTCTTATTAAATAAGGCACCTCTGTTTTGTGATGTCTCTGTCATTCCTTCTGCTTCTGTCTGCTGTGTTGGGCCCTAGGATGACCTTGACAGAGGTGGCATGTATAACCGACATTCTGTAGGATGGCTACATGGATAGAGGGTTAACTCCGAGAGTCAAAGTTCAAAACCAACGCGATGGCTCACAGCAGAATTCATGCAGGATGTCCTAGCCCTAGTTGGCTCAGCGGGTGGAGCATGTGACTTCTGATCTCAGGGTTGTGAGTTCGAGCCCCACGTTGGGTTTGGAGATGACTTTTTAAAAAAATGGAGCAGAGGGACGCCTGGGTGGCTCAGTTGGTTGAGCGGCTGCCTTCAGCTCGGGTCATGGTCCCAGCGTCCTGGGATCGAGTCCCACATCGGGCTCCTTGCTCGGCAGGGAGCCTGCTTCTCCCTCTGCCTCTGGCTGCCTGTGCGCGCTCACTCTCGCTCTCTCTCTCTCTGACAAATAAATAAATAAAATCTTAAAAAAAAAAATAAAAAATGGAGCAGAAAGTACAGAGATTTTTGCAAATATACCCCGTTCCCACATGCGCACATCCTCCCCAGCTGTCCACATCCAGCCCCATAGTGGGACACGCGGGACAACTGATAAGCCTACGTCAACACCCCATTCTTCCTCAGAGCCCGTAGTTTACATTAGGGCTCACTCCCGGCGTTGCGCACTCTGTGGGTTTGGACAAACGTCAAAGCTGAGGAAAGCTCCCCTCTATTCCTGGTTTGCTGGAACGGGTGTTTGGATTTTGCCAAATGCTCTTTCTGGTTTACCTTTTGACAGTGCCACAGCCTCAGGGAACTGGAGTGATGCCACCGGTTCCTGAGACAATCTCTCAGCCTGACCTCTGGCTGCTCATGAAATCAGGCTTGTGTGAATTCTCTGGAGGGAGACTCCCCTCATAGAGCCTTAGGGAGGACCGCGGGGCCCCCAGCTTCTCCTGGTGTCCCCTGCTCACCATCAAAGCCACGCTGAGGGCTAACCTCAGGCCCACAGCTTCCACGAGCTTCCTTCCCGAGAGGCTGGCATGTCGGCGCTGTGGCTGACCTCAGGCAGCTCAGAGGAGCCTGCTTTGGGCCCTGCGGTCAGGACAGAATGTTCACTTCCTTCTGAGCTGGGGGAAGACAGATAAGCAGTTGTCACCACAGTGGGGAGAGCAGGAAGACTCCTTCTTCCTTTGCCAATCACACAACCCCAGTAAATCGTCCCGCTCAGAGATCCCGCGAACGAGGAGCCAAGGGCCCGCGTGGCCTGCTGGGTGTGTCCTGTGGGAGCAGCTTCAGAAGTAGGGTTATTGGAGAGGGGCTTTCTTTGCAACCATCTAAAGAAAACCAGCTCTTCGCCCTCTTCTGCATAATACACCATCAGGACCTCGGGACTGCATTACGAAAGGTTTCTCGAATCAGTGGACTTCTCTCTCTGCCACCAGCAGCTGCTGAAGAATCAGCACCTTCACTTCTGCAGAGGACACAGAGGCCCAGAGAGGGGAAGGAAATGCCAAAGATCCCACAGCAGGGACACAGCACGATACGGGATAGAACCTATTTCCATGGCAACAGCACAGTGCAGATACAGTCTGGCCTCCTGGGTGTGGCTTTTTCCACCAGCCTGAGGTTTGGACAAGTGGAGGAGTTCTCAGACTTCTTCATCTCAGGAACCCTTCACGCCTCTATTGGTGGCTCTTGAGCTTTGAATGATTCTTACCTATGCGTGGCTTTGTGCATCATGCATCGGCGGTTTGGGAAACATTGGTTCATTGGGTTATGTTGATTTTCCAAATGCTGGCACATTTCATCTGACGGTATTAAAAAAAAAATCGTATCTGTTAATCCACTCGCAACAGAAATGCCTTGTAAACATGGGAAGCTCTCCAGGTCACGGTGGCAAAGACCAGTGTTCCGAAATTCTAAATTTTGCTTGAAAACTCTCATTCTTCTATCCTTGGCAATAAATGATGCCAAGTGTTTTCCTCTCAGGGCCATTGGCTTGCTTCATTTGGTTTCCAGAAAATGTCTTTTAAGAGAGTCAGGTCTGGAGGCGCCTGGGTGGCTCAGTGGGCTAAGCCTCTGCCTTTGGCTCAGGTCATGATCTCCAGGTCATGGGATCGAGCCCTGCATGGGGCTCTCTGCTCAGTGGGGAGCCTGCTCCGCCCCCCCCGACCTGCCTCTCTGCCTACTTGTGATCTCTGTCAAATAAATAAATAAAATCTTATTAAAAAAAAAAAAAAGAGAGGTCTGAATACCCAGTTAGTCGGCTGTTCGTTCGCGGTATTCTGTGACAAGTGTGGTGGGTTCTGCCAACAACCCAAACAATTGCAGAAGTGCTTTCCCTGAAGGCCACTGTCATACTTGCTGTGCAGAAGTGTCTTATCCTTACTTCCCATTTTGTCCCCCGTGATATTAAAAAACATGGACTTGAGGGTTGAGGTTTAATAAAATTAATAATTGTTCCTGCTTCACCAAGGACGTTCTTATGGGAAACTTTTTCTTTTAGGACAGGTGCGCGATGGTAGAGAATACGATGACTGCTGGTCCAGCCTGGTGCCACTGTCCAGACTCCTGCTAAGGTGCTGGAAGTTTCGCCCACCATTGTTTTTGCCTTGTCGGTGCAAATATTCACATGGTGGAAAAGGCAGTTAATGTCTTAGTAGTATTAGTATACATAATTTTGACTGTGCAGACCTCCTGATAGGGTCTCAGGGCAGTCGGGCACTTGTGAATCAGAACTTAGGGATTGCTGGGCTAGTACAAGAAAGGAATATCTCAACGTCAGCCTCTTCCCAGGAACAAGGAATATATTTTATTTGCCTAAGGCATATGAAGACTTAGTCCTGATTCTGGGAAGATGGGCCCGGAAGACTACTAGCTTGGCCTCATTTAAAGCAAGTGTTTTTTGTTTTTGTTGTCTTCCCTCCAGTATGTCCTGGGCCATACTGCTTGGATCAACCCCAGCCCTTCCCTGGGAAGAGCTCACTCACATCTGGTGAAGCAGACGAGTCCGGAACCAACCCTCCATGACGCCATATTGGATGCTGTGTGACGACGTGCTCAGGAGAACTCAGACAAACTGGGCACCAGGGAAGGTTTTCGGAGTAAGAGGCAGAGGAGGAAGTGAGCCAGCCTTTAGAGGCGAGAAGGACTTCTTTAGGCAGAGTGTGGGGGAGGACATTTTAAACTGTAGGCTTTGCTTGAGCAAAGAAAGGCATGGGCTCAGAGGTGTGAAAGCCCATTGAAGAAAGAGTGCAGAGAGGTATGGTTTAAAGTCTAGTGCTCTAAGATCAAGGTGGCTAGAACAGTCAGGGCATTAAATGCTATATAAGGAACTTGGAATTTATTCAGCAGCAACAGAGTTCATTAATGGTACCGGTGATCTTCTATTTAAGGCAAATCCCTATTTCCTAATGAAAACATCTTTAAAAATTAAGGGATCGGGGTGGCTGGGTGGCTTAGTCGGTTAAGCATCTGCCTTCAGCTTAGGTCATGATCCCCGAGTCCTGGGATCGAGGCCTGCATTGGGCTCCCTGCTCAGCAGAGAGGCTGCTTCTCCCTCTCCCTCTGCCTGCTGCTCTGCCTAAAAATTTTTTCTAAAAAATGTTTTTTTAAAAAATTAAAGGATCAATCCATGTAAATTTAAACTTTTAGGAATGTCGATGAAATAGTCAGATATCGAATTATAATATCTAATTTATTTAGTTACACATGCATATTCAAAATAACATTATATACACTAATACATTAATACAAAATATTGCTTTTTCCCACCCATTCTTACATGTCAAGTAACAATTTTATTCAAAGTCTCTACATGCATCTTGGACGTCAATGTCTTCATCATATCCAGAGCCACTTTCTTCAAGTGTATATCCTTCAATTGCATCGAAGTTGTCTGAGACGCAGCGTTTTAAAATACTTGTCTGGCACTGTCATTGGAAAGTTTGATCCGAATCACGTTAGGACAATTCTGCCCCCATCCCCAACTTTTCATGTAGGTGCAGGTTTACAATCCTTAGAGCAAAAGTATTCACTTATTGCTTTTTGAAGTTGCTCTGTGAAAGGCTGGTTTACAACACCTAACTCTTGTAATAGTGATGGCATACCCCTGGAATAAATACGAAGTTTCTTCCCACCCCCCTTTTCACCCATCTCAGTAGGAGGAGTCTGGCATCGTTTATCATTAGGGTGGGCTAAAATGTGAGGAGAGACCAGAGGTAGTAGAGAAGTTGCAGGAGATGACAAGACCTCGTTATGGTGTGACTGAAGAGTAAAATGTATTCTTGAGAATGAAGAAGGCCAAAGAGCTCTAGGCTGGGTTCCTGGGTAGGATCATCCTCATGGACAGAGAAATGTCTTGGGGGTGGGAATGAAGCAGTGATGCATCAAGGCCTTGGAGATAGCTGGGAATGTCCTGGAACCAGGCAGGGGGCAGAGGTGAGAGTACAGCCTCCCCACATAGCAATGGAGGCTGTGGAGCAAGGATATGGAAACAGCACTGGCCAGCAGTGGGCAGTCATGCCAATATGCCAATATGGCGTCCTGGTCCAGTTGTGGGGGGAAGGGGGAGTGTCGGGACTAGGAAGAAAGGGTATCTTGAGGAAAGAGGTGCATGCAGAATGGACACATTCTGGAGAAAGACTGAGATGATCAGGAAGTCTGTGACTCACAAAGAGGGGTCCATCTAGACTGCCCGCAACTAGTTCCTCGTGCTTTCCCATTAATACTCATCACATGAATGGTCCTAGTTTTCTAGATTGCAAGGAAGATGGGCAGTATGTGTGTTCTGGGGACTGCTGTACCCCCAGTAACTAGAAGAGGCATATAACTAGTCCCCAGGAAATACGTGCTGAAGGAAGAAACGGGGAGGAGGGAGATGAAGGGGGCAGAAAGGAAGAACAAGGTACTAGTGTCCAATGGGAGGGACTTAAAAAGGAGGACAGCAACGAAGGTCAGGAAAGGCATGGTCAAGACCTCAGAGGGCAGTTGGCATCAAGGAGCTGGGGGACACACTGGAAGGTAATGGACCAGGCAGGGATTGCACCAAAGATTCCACTGGGGCCCTGGGTGTGATCCCAGCAGCCCAGTCTCAGCCCTGGAGAACATGTCATGTGCACTGTCCCCAGCAAAGGCACAGGGCATGGGGTGGGTGTGGGGGGGGCGGAAGAGGAGGGAGACCGTGGGGCTGAGACTAGACTGTGGCTTCTTCTAAGCCTTACCCCATGGGAGACACTTGCCTCGATGTCCAGACCTGCTCAGTGACAGACAGTGGGGTGGTGTTTGGGTGTTCTCGGCGTTAACATCTGAATACTAATAAAGGATGTGTGTGCTTGTTCTGGTGATTCACTAGACATAAGCCTCAAATTCCCTTTCTGCATAGCATGGGCATCTCCAATAAAAGAAACAGTTCCCAATTTATAGGAACGATTTGAAGGCAGTGACTCTCAAAAGTCTGGTCTCCTGAGCAGCAGTAGCATCACCTGGAAATGTGTTAAAAATGTGAATTCTCAGCCTTTACCCCAGATCGACTAAATCAGAAGCGGGGTGAGGCCCAGAAATCCAAGGTTTAATAAGTTTCTCCAGGGGATCCTGATGCACGAGAAAGTTTAAGGACTACTGCTTTAAAGCAATGGATGGAACGTTTTCAAGCTCCAGTCCCCTTTTCCAGAAACCCGCAGCGTCTGGTACACTAATCTTTAGTGAGTACCAACAAGCAGCAGGAGGAGAGAAGAGCCAAGGGCTACTTACGGCAGAGCAGAGTGGTGGGGATGAGGGCTGGTTGACTGCCTCGACTGGCTTCCCTGGCCTCTGGAGCCTCGGACCCCCCGCATAGGAGGGGAGAGTAGGTACTTACCTTTCCAGTGCCTGGCACAGCGTTAAGTACTCAGTCCTGCTGCTTGCTGTCATTATCATTCAAGCAGAACTCAGGAAGAGCTGATCGCCTCGCGGCATCAGCTCAATGGCTAGCTAGGTTCTTCCAAGGCCAGGATTTTGTCCCACGCGCGTGTAATAACTTTACACTACTAGCCTTCTCGTTTCTGGTTTCTGAGAATTCACACTTCCCAAAGCTCTGCGGGAGCCCCAGGGGGCTGAGACTGATCCTGTGGCCTCTTCTCAGCCTACCCCACTCACGGAGCCTTGCTTGATGGCCTCAGACATCACAGTGCCGCCCCTTGTCGTCAGCCAGGTGCACAACACCTGAGTTTCTAGTCTCACAGGGAGGAAATGGAATGGTGTGGCAGCCAGTCCTCGAGGGGCGGGCGACGCTTTCAGAGGAGCGACCCCTCCTCAGGCCCCTCTACCCTGTGGGTCTCCTTTCTGGGTCAGGAAAGCCTAGTGACCACCTGCGGGGCTCTGTAAGGAAAGGGTGTTAAATCATAGGCTCAAAAGGCTGGCTTGAGTCCAAAAAACACCAGCGATTATAGATGGAGCTTCCAACTTCTATCTCCTCAGTAGAATGGAAGCTCCAGGCGCCCCGGAAGCTCGTTTTATTTCCCGAGTCCCTGCACTGTAAACAGAGACCGGTACTTAGTAGACATTAAAATACTTCGGAATTGGCAAACATTTGCTAGACCAGTGGCTCTGCTATTAGAAGGAACAAAGGTTGCTCTCTGCCAAGAGGAGGAAACCAAAGGTCTGGGTGGAGCCCACTGGGTGCTGGGAGCTATGCACAGTGTGGAGGCCCAGGGCGCTGTTTAGCCAGGGCTTCCCCACGAGGTGCGTGGTGGACTCTTACTGTGACGTAGGCAGAGGCCAGCTGGGGATCATCTAGGGGTGAGCCTGAAGGCACATTCAAGATGGGGGCCCCCCGATACCTGAAGTTAGGGGAAAGGCCAGTCACCGCAATCCTATTTGCTCCTTAGCAATTCCCAGCTCCCTCTGAACTGAAGCCCACGTTTCCTAGGTAGCTTGCCTGCCCGCCACAGGCCCAGAGGGCCCGGCAGCCCCAGCCTATGCTCGCAAATAGCAAATACGGGTACAACTAGGTAGCAGTGGCGTAGACGCCTCTGGAGGGACCGGGGGAGCACTACCACCCTTGGGCAAGAGGCTTAATTACTCCAGGTGAGTTCAGACACTCATTGTGCCAGAGCGGGCGGTTCGAGGGTAAGAGACTGAAGAAATATTTGGTTGCATAAAGTTACTGAGGCAGAAATACTACCTCATGTGACGGGCAAGCAGATGAACTTCTTCCTCCCTGAGCATGAAGGTCCTCTAGGCTTTTGCTCATATGGATCCCTCCAACACTTGCCACGCCATGGCCATTTCCGCCTGTCCCAAACCCATAGAGTACCACACTTCTTACTCCCAGCCATTCCCAGCCTCGCCCAAGCAGAGAGGCCTCGTAAGTGCCCACAGTGCTTATCCACGAGAGGCCTCCTACGGTAACTGTTGGTGCCGGTCTCCTAAGTTGGAACCTTGAGGGTTTCGCTGGGATTTGCTCCCACTTATGGTTCCAGCCAAAGGCCAGACATCTTACCTAGCCCAAGGAAGTGGTCAGCACGTACCTATTTCGTAATAGGCAGTGGTTCTCCATTGTTTGAAGCTTATTATCAGTTACTCATTGACAGAAATGCCCTCTAGGCACGTGCACCCGAATGTTTACAGCAGCCATGTCCACAACAGCCAAACTATGGAAAGAACCTAGATGTCCATCAACAGATGAATGGATAAAGAAGATGTGGTATATATACACAATGGAATGCTACGCAGCCATCAAAAAACGAAATCTTGCCCTTTGCAACAACAATAATGGGACTAGAGGCTATTATGCTGAGCGAAATGAGTCAGTCAGAGAAAGACAATTATCAGATGATCTGATACAAGGCAACTGAGAGGCAGGGTGGGGGGCCCTGGGTAGTAGGGAGGGAAAAAATTAAACAAGATGGGACTGAGGAGGGAGAAAAACCGTAAGACTCTTAATCTCAGGAAACAAACTGAGGGTTGCTGGGGGGGTGATGGGGGATGGGGTGGCTGGGTTATGGACACTGGGAAGGGGATGTGCTATGGTGAGTGCTGTGAATTGTGTAAGCCTGATGATTCACAGACCTGTACCCCTGAAGCAAATAATACATTATGTTAATAAAAAGAAAAAAAATGCCCTCTATTTCTGGGTTTATTAGAGTTGCTAAAAGCAGGGATGGTGTTTATCCTTTGGAAGGATGCTGGAAAGCATGAAGGGGTCCCAGTGCTGAGTAACTCCTCCCTACAAAAATGAGGGAGTGTCTTTTAGCTCCATTAGTTGAGGATCCTATTTTGAGAGAATTCACAAAACGACCAAAGATTTAGTAAAGAAAAATTCTCCCGAACGTAGGGGTATTTTGCAAACATGCTGAGGACACGTGATCATGAGTTAATTACAGCAGTCTGGTAGTACTTTAGTCAAGGTCCTTTAGGTTGCATGTAATAAAAAGTCACTTCAGACTGATTTTTGAAAACCCAAGAGGCATTCTAAGGATACCTGAGGGACGAACAGGGTCCACAGGAAGGATGGAAAATGGATCCAGAAACCTGTGAAAGCCTCGGCTTTCTGAAGTAGCCGTAGTTTACTTACGTAGTTCACGTTACGTAGAACTACGTTTACGTAGTTCAGTAGTTTACTGAAGTAGCCGATCTGATTTGCTTGCACTCATGTTTCTCTCTTTCTACTTCTAAACCTCTCTGCTTGCCTGTGTAGGGCGGCTCACGAGTCCCAACTTTCTTAAGGGCCCCGCACAAGCTCTAATCCCAGAGGGTCTCTCTCCTTCCCCTTGTAAAATTCTTAAGATAAATAAGTGTCTTGGGCCTGTCTGGATGAGAAGTCCGACGCTGGTTGCATCAACTGTTTGGGGGGGGGGGGTGTGGGAGAGGGAGGGGAAATGTCCCTGGGTACAGACATGGTCCCCTTTCCTGTAGGGAATGAGGGCAGCCCGAGTCAGGCAGGCGCCCCCAAACAGTGTCAGCAGAGAGGTCTGCTGCTTCGGCAGGGGCTTAGCTGCTGGTACTTAAAACAACACAGTCTGCAACTGCATACAATGCAGAGTGACCTTCCCCTCCAAGTTCCTGCTGACCTCGTCACAGCTCCAGACACGTGCACTACTAACATTTCATAAAGCCCTACCGAATTCTGAAACCCAAGATGGAAACGTTACAAAAAGTTGCTCCCTGTCTTTATTGCTCTTTGCTGGACTTGGTTGATGTTTGCTTTTTACTTTCATCAAATCCTGCAGGAGAGATGAAGACACGGCAAGTTACAAAGGTACCGCTTCTGCACTAACGATCTGGGTTGGTGTCAGCAACACGAGAAAGATGGATGTTAACAGATTCCTCGAGCCTATGAAAATCCTGCTGAGGCATCGTATTTTGTGGGTGCACTGCACAGAGCCTGGAACACAGTGGTGCTCAAGGACACACTGAATCCAATTCCAATTTTAACGTAAGTACAAAGATCTACTTCGGATCAAATATTAAATCTGGCTAATAACTGCAGGCCACAATCTGCTCTGTGTCCCACAGCAGGTGGGGCAGAAGAAAGTAACGAAGTCTCCAACTTGCTGTTCTCCTCTTTTAAGAACCTTACCACAACGGACCATCTCTAGCTCAGAAGCACAAAACGTATACAAAGAAATTACTATATAGTAACTGAAAGCACAAGTTTCAATAGCCTAGGGTCTTAGAGAAATTGTTATTCCAAAACATGCAGAGGCAGCAAGAGTCACCCAAAACCACATTTTATTCTATGACCTTTATATTGCTTTTCTGTTACTTAAAGGTCGAAGCAAAGTGAAAGGATGGAAATATTTTGTTAAAAGAAGAAAATAAGTTAATCACAGCAAATACACCTAATAAAACCTCAGGGTCTATGCCGTACACTCCAAACACAAGGCTAAGTCCAGGAGTGGCTCATGTCTGGGTTTTTGTAGAGCAAATGGAAATATTTGGAAGATCAACACATTTCAGTAGAAGAGCCATAAGTGCCCTGAAAGCAGAAAGTTGACACAATTTTAAATATAATTCGTATATATATATATTTTTCAAATCAAACACAATTAAATAGAATATGGTTTAAGTACATGAATACTTTGCTTTAGAAGAATAACAGAGGTGGTACATAGTACCAAAAACTTATACACAGCCTTTTCGCTTCTTCTGTTGATGAAACAGTGTGCCTCTATACAATCAAATATTGCAATGGAATAAATTCTCTATTCATTCAAGACTTTCTCAAGGACAGAGGTGATTAATAATTATATATTTATATATATATATAATTTCTTTTTTTTCCTTTTTTTTTTTTTTTTGCAAAGTCTGAGCAAAAGCAGTAACACCTAAGAGAACGTTCGTCCCCCCTCAGTCACGCATGGTGAGGAGGCATGGGCACTGTGGGCCCGTGGAGTGTGCTCGCCAGTGGGGGGGCCCTGCTGATGGCAGTGAGCCCCGCACCCAGTAGCTGACCGAGGGAAGTGCAGTGAGGGTCTCCTGCTCTCCTAGAGACAGAAAGAGAAAAGGCCACCACTTGCACACTTCCCAGCTCACAGCAAAGAAAGGGGAGGCAGCCAAGGTTGAGTGCTTTTCCTGCTCCACCCACCCCCCCAAACCTTGCTTGCCAATCTTTAAAAAAAAAAAAAAAAAGAAAAAAGAAAAAAGAAAAAAACAAAACAAAAACCGTACAATCTGGGAATAAACATTTTGTCCAAGGTATCACAGGGGGAAACTGGAGTGATTGTTACTCCTCCTCCTTTTCCTCACGTATTGTGAAGGGAAAGCTAAGTAACTTGGAGCAGAGTATTCTAGAAGAGCAAGTCTTCGTGCTCAAAGTAAAGGAGGCTCATCTTTTTGTTAGCAGGGGAGACTGGTTTGCAGTACACCGCATCTCTGGAGCAATTAAAATGTGGAAATTGCACACTGTCACCCAAGGGAAGGACAATGTCACTGAGACTCGACCCGTCAGCTAGCCTCCTTCCAAATGAACGCTTCTGTGAAGGAAGACTGCCAGGGAGCCTTCGCCCCGGTCTGCTGAAGGAAAACAATCCGCTAGCATCGCACCACCACTCTGAGCTGCCTGGCTCTCGGAGGGGCTGACTCACCTGTCTGCTCAGGCCAGAGCAAAGCACTTCCGGCACCTGCTTTAGGATACTTGTAGGGATGGGTCCCGGCTACAGAATGTGCGTCAATCACGTATCAGCTCTACGCTTATCTGCCTCCCACAGTATGTGGTCCCTGTCTATTCCAGTGGACTAAAACTCTTTCATAAATGGGTTATTGCCATTGGAAAGCTATTAATTTTCTAGTAATGTAAACAATACCACTTTGTCTCTTTATGACTTTCACTGTGTGAACATCATGTGCAGCAAATATGTCTACATGTCACTCTGCTTAGGATGGAAGTCTAGGATTGTCTGTCAGTCTTTCTTGGGAACAACAGTGATATATCAGTGAAAAGAAATACAGTGCTTTGTTTTCATTGGCTGTGTTGAAGAATCCAACCAGAGCAAAAAAGTTCTCTTATTTTTCAAAAGCAGATTTCCTTTCTCTCAGGTCTTGAGTCATAGCTGAAAAAAGGGAAAAGAAAAAGGTTAAGGTGCATTTTTACAACCAGGGACATATTATCATGACAGATTAAAGTTAACCAACACTTAGTGTTTACTACATACCAGCGCTTTTGACAGTGAGGATCTGACTACAATCTTGAGGTAAAATGCTGTAATTATTTTCATTTACATATGAAGGAAGGGAAGTTTAAAAAGGTCAAGCAGCTCACCCTAAGATAACAAGGACTGGCACCCAGGTCCGCTTTATCTTTCCCTTTTGGCAATAGATAGTAGAATGAAACACCTAGTCTTTGACAGAGTAATTTGGCTTCTAGGAATTAACCGTGCAGCATGCTCATAAGAGAGGGCAAAGATTTATATACACACACATTCACTGAAGTGCTGTTTGTAACAGGGAAAAAACCAAAATGACTTAAATGACAATCCACAGGGGAGTCATTAAATCAGGAGAGCCATAATACAAAATACTCCAATACCTCTGGAAAGAAAAAAAAAAAACCAAAACAACCCTCTGATTTCTCCCCACCTAACACCAGGTTCCTGAGGCGGAGACCCGTTTACTCACAGCACTGGGGAGGAAAAAAACATCCCAGAAGACAAGGTCCTTGGGACATATACACATGCAACAATTCAAAAATGCTGTGAGGTAGTTTATGTTAAATGCCTAAGTACATTCGATAGACCAGCGTAAAGTAGGATATTCAAAGAGAGGCTTCAACATGGGCTAGAGAGGCTGGGTAATCTTTCAAGGAAGTAGGATGTCTTACTTTCATAAAATCATGGAATGAGACTCAGAAGGGGATCTTATGAGACTGTCTTGTCCAATTTCTCTGATCTACTGATGAGGAAATAAGACTTGGAAAAGGAAAGTAACTTGCAAAAGGTCACATATGTTCATTAAAAGTGGAACGAACAAGTTCTGTTTAGCCCAGCACTTTTCCCATACCAATACACTGCAGATCCCTAAGGACGGGCAGGACAGGTATCTTAGCCAGCCAAATAAAAAGGTTAAAAAAAAAGAGAAAGCTTAAAAACCAAAATACAGCAAAATGTATCTATATATCTTAAAAATAAAAATCACATGATAATAAAATCTGAACATACAACTCAAATAAAAAGCCTTCATTTTAAATATCTATTTTCTAAAATGGTGCCTTAAAGGACAATTTCGTATTGTTAAACATTTCACCCTCAAAGATAATGGGAAATCACAACTTCATACACCTTGATCTTGCTCTTTGCTATTTTAGGTTTGCCTGAGCCAGTGAAGATAAATATAGATAAAAATTATCACCCTTACACAGAAACGAGAATAGAATCTGCAAAAGTGAACAGAAAGTTGGTGTGAATCAGCTCAGTGCAAAGTTCAAAATCAAACCAAGCTCTGGTAAGGACAGTTCTCTGAGTAAAGAGCGGCAAAGAAAGGGGTCCGCCGGGCCTCAGTCTAAACACAAGCCCTCAGAACCACTGTGGGTTCCGTGGGATATCATCTGAACATACTTAATTCTGATTCCCAATTTTTGCTAATGTAAGTAACAGAGGATTAGCTTCCTGCCTTCATAAGGAACATGAGCAGAAATTCTCAGAGAAAGAAAAGTTGCTAAAGAAACTGGGAATGTCTGGCTTGAAGAGAGGACTGGGTGTTGGAGGGGGGCAGGGTATGCTACATGGCAGCCCTCAACTTTCTGACGGTCACTTGCATGGCTCTTACACACCCAACTAGAACCAGCTGGCGAAGCTGTAGAGAAACAGAATATTAGTTTGTGGATATTCTGAATGCAACTCCTTTCTCAGAAAAGTTGTTCTGCAAATATCATCTCCCAGTCTGTAACTTGCCTTTTCATTTTCTCTACAGGGTCTTTTGACAAGCACAAGTCTCTACTTTGGATAAAGATCAATTTATTGATTTTTCTCCTTTATAGCTCATGTTTCATATGATCTAAGAAATCTTTGCCTAATCCCAAATCACGAATTTTAGTTTTAGCTCTGACATTTAGGTCTATGATCCATTTTTTTTTTTTAAAGATTTTATTTATTTATTTGACAGACAGAGATCACAAGCAGGCAGAAAGGCAGGCAGAGAGAGAGAGTGGGGAAAGCAGGCTCCCTGCTTAGCAGAGAGCCCGATGCGGGGCTCGATCCCAGGACCCTGAGATCATGACCTGAGCCGAAGGCAGAGGCTTTAAACCACTGAGCCACCCAGGCGCCCCTGGTCTATGATCCATTTTGAGCTGATTCTATATGTGCTATGAGGAAGAAGGTTCATTTTCCTCCCATACATATATCTAGATGTTCCAGTACCGCTAAACCAGAAAGACTATCTTTTTACCACTGAACTACCTTGGCATATATGTCAAAAATCAACTGACTTCATATATTTGGGTCTACTTCTGTATTCTCTTTGTGTCTACCCTTATGCTGATAATCACTCTGCCCTGATCGTGCAGCTTAATAGTAAATGTGTCCACATACTGTTAGCCTTCCAACTTTTCTCTGCCCACCCCCTGCCCCCGACCCTGTATGTTTGTCATACTAGTTTCTTTAAATCTTTCAGTTACGTTTTATAATCATCTTGTCAATTGGTCAACTTCTACAAAACACCCTGCTGGAATTTTGGTTGTGATTGTACCGAATCTTGGATATCCTGTACGGCATGGAGAGTATAGTCAATACGGTATAACATATTTAAAAGTTGCTGAGAGTAATCTTAAAAGTTCTCATCCCAAGAAAAAAAAATAGTGATCATTTTGCAATGTATGTAAATATCAAATTCCTATGTTGTAGACCCGAAACTAACATAATGTTATAAGTCAGCAACGCCTCAATCATCACCACCACCACCATCATCTTAGGGAAAACCGGCACCTTAACTACATTTGTGTCTCTTGATTTATTTAAATCTTTAATTCTGCTCAGTTACAGTTTTTATCGTACAAACCTTACACACATTTCGGTAAATATATTCTTAGAATTTTATGTTTTAGGATGTTACTGTAGATTGTATCCTTTTTAAAATTTCAATTTCCGACTGTTAATTGCTGGTATATAGAAATGTACTTCATTCTTATATATTAACCGTATAACATTTAGCATTGCTAAACTTAGTTCTAACCTTTTATAGACTCCTTAAAATACTACCAACAAAAGACCTTTCTGTGACAATGGAAATGTTCTGTACTGTGCATACATGGCTAGTCACTACCACAATGGATAAAGCAGCCTTAAGAATGTCTACATAAATGATAAGGTCTTCTGCAAAGAAAACCAGTTTTACTCCTTCCGTTACAATTTACAGGCCTTTTCTTTTTTGCCTTTTTGCACTGGCTAGGACTTCAGTGCAAGTGTCCTTGCCTTCTTCTTAGAATTATGCAGTCTTTCCCCATTACATGTGATTTTAGGTGTGAGTTTTATCAGGTTAACGGGGTTCTGTTCTGTTCCTAGTTTCCTGAGAGTTTTATCGCCAGTGGTTGAATTCTGTCAAATTCTTTTTCTTCATCTACTGAGGTGATCATAGGTTTTTCTTTTTATGATAACTCCAACTGATTTTTTCCTTTAAAAAAAAAAAGATTTTATTTATTTATTCCGGAGAGAGAAAGAGAAGGAGTGAGCGAGCGTGAGTGAGTTGAAGAACAGAGGGATAGGGACAAACAGACTCCATGCTGAGTGCAGAGCTCAATGTGGGGCTTGATTCTAGGACCCTGAGATCATGACCTGAGCTGAAGTCAAAATGCTTAGCCAACTGAGCTACCCAGGCATCCCAGCAACTGATTTTCAACTATCAAAGCAAACCTGCCTTCCTGGGATAACCCCCACTTGTCATGATTTATTATCCTTTTTATATACTGATGATTGGTTTCCTTGTATTTATTCATTTACTTACTAATTTGAGAGCACTAGTGGGAGAGATCTCAAGCAGCCTCCCTGCTGAGTGTGCAGCCTGATGCAGGGCTCAATCTCATGACCCTGGGCCAAAACCAAGAGTCAGATACAGCCAGCTGAGCCACCCAGGCACCCCTTCTCGTATTTTTTTTTTTTTTAAAGATTTTATTTATTTATTTGAGAGAGAGGCAGTGAGAGAGCATGAGCGAGGAGAAGGTCAGAGGGAGAAGCAGACTCCCCGTGGAGCTGGGAGCCTGATGCGGGACTCGATCCCGGGTCTCCGGGATCATGACCTGAGCCGAAGGCAGTCGTCCAACCAACTGAGCCACCCAGGCATCCCAACCCTTCTCGTATTTTTGTTAGGGATTTTGCATGTATGTTAATAGAGACACTAGCCTGTAGTTTTCTTTTCTTGTAATGTCTTTGGTATTAAGGTAATGCTAGCTTCATACGGTGTGTTGGGAAATATTACCTCTTCTTCAATTTTCTAGAACTTTGTCTAGAATCAGTATTATTTCTTTTTTAAATTCCATCTGGGCCTGGAGCTTTCTTTGTGGGAAGGAACCTGATGTTCTCTCTCCCAACCCACAATTTTATTGTTATGACTGACATAACACTGTGTAAGTTTAAGGTGTATAATGTGATAATTAGATAAACATATATATTATATATTGTGAAATGATTATCACAGTAAGACTAATACATCTATCACCTCACATAAATACCTTTTTAAAAAATAGTAAGAATACTTGAGATCGATTGCATTAGTAACTTCCAAGTATATAATACAATACTAACTAGAGTTCCCATGCTATGCATTAGATCTCCAGAACTAATCCATCTTGTAACTGGAAGTTTGTATCCTCTGACCAACATCTCTTCATTTCTCCTAACCCCCAGTCCCTGGTAACTACTATTTTACTCTGTTTCTACAAGTTCAACTTTTTTAGATTCCACATGTAAGTGAAATCATTACAGTATTTGTCTATGTCTGACTTACCTCACTTGGCATAATGTCCTCAAGGTCCATCTATATTGTCACAAATGTCAGGATTTCGGTTTTTTTTTTAATGGGTAAATTTTCTTGATGCATTCACCTGTCAGTGCCACTTGGGTTATTTCTATGTAACACCTGGCTATTATAAATTATGCAGTGAACATAAACAGGGGGTACAGGTATCTTTTTGAGGTAATAATTTCACTTTCTTCAAATATATACCCAGAGTGGGATTGCTGGATCTATATGGTAGTTCTATTTTTAATTCTTTGAGGACTCCCCATACTATTTTCCAAGGTGCCTGTACCAATTTACATTCCCATCAACACTGAACAAGGGTTTCTTTTTTCTTACATCCTTGTCGACACTTGTTATTATTTGTCTTTTTGGTAACAGTTATCCTAACAGGTATGAAGTGATAGTTTACTGTGGTTATAATTTACACTTCCCTAATGATTTGTGATATCAAGCACCTTTTCATGTACCTTTTGGCCATTTGTATGTCTTTGGAAAAAGGTCTTTCCAGGTCTTTTGCCCATTTTTTAATTCGAAAATTTTTTTTTCTACTGAAGTCCGTATATATTTTGGATATTAATTCCTCAAATTCAATTTAACAGACACAGTATTATTCAGGCTACCTATTTCTTCTTGAGTGAGCTTTGGTAATTTATGTATTTCAAGGAATTTCTCCATCTCATTCAGGCTGTTGAATTTATTAGCATAAAGTCATTCATAAGATTCTACTATTACCACTCTAGTAAATTTAGAATCTGTAGTGATGTCCCCTTTTTCAATCCTGGTATTGGTAATTCCTATCTAATCTCTTCTCCCCCCCACCCCAGTCTTGGTAGAGGTTTATGAATTTAATTGGTCTTTTTAAAGAGCCAGATTTTGATTTTTCTCTATTATCTATGTAACTGATATTCATCTTTTTTTTTTTTTTTTTAAAGCCCAACATGGGGCTTGAACTCATGACCCTGAGATCCTGAACTGAGATGCTTGGGGTGCCTGGATGGCTCAGTTGTTAAGCGCCTGCCTTTGGTTCAGGTCATACCCCAGAGTCCTGGGTTTGAGCCCTGCATCAGGCTCCCTGCTCCCTCTCCCACTCCCCGTGCCTGTGTTCCCTCTCTCCCTGTGTATTTCTGTCAAAGAAATAAAAAATCTTAAAAAAAAAAAAAAAAAAAAAAAAGATTTGGATGCTTAACTAAGTCACCCAAGTACACCCCACATTCACTTTATTGTCTCATATAAACACCTAATGCTATAAATTTCCTTCTAAGGACTGCTTTAGCAGTATTCTACAAATACTGCTGTGTTTCCATTTTAATTCAGTCCAAAATATTTTCTAACTCCTATTTTGATTTCTTCTTTGACCAATGGAAGACTAAGAAGTATGCTATTTAATTTCCAAATACTTGGGGGATTTCCCACATATCTTCCTGTAACTGACTTCTTGTGTAATTCCTTTGTGGTAAGAAAACAGACTGTATGATTTCAATCCTTATAATTTACTGAAAATTGTTTTATGGCCCAGAATATGGTATATCTTGATAAATGTTGTATTTGCAGACCAAAAGAATATCTGCTGAATGCACAGTCTATAAATGTCCATTGGGTCAAGCTGGTTGACAGTGTTGTTCTATTCATTACTGAGACATTATCCACTATGGATTTGTGTATTTTCCTTGTAGTTCTAGCAGTTTTTGCTTTGTGTTTTCAATCTGTTATTAGATGCATAACATTTAGGATTCTTGATGTCTTCTTGATGAACTGATCTTTTTATCATATAAAATGTCTTTCTTTTTGCCTGATAATATTCCTTGTTTTGAAGTTTACTCTGACTTGTAGTAATACATGCAGTCCAAATTACTTTTTTTTTTAAGAGTTTATTTATGTATTTGACAGAGAGATCACAAGTAGGCAGAGAGGCAGGCAGAGAGAGAGGGGGAAGCAGACTCCCCACTAAGCAGAGAACCTGATGTGGGGCTCCATCCCAGGACCCTGAGATCATGACCTGAGCTGAAGGCCGAGGCTTAACCCACTGAGCCACCCAGATGCCCCAGTCCAAATTACTTTTGATAATGTCTGCATGGTACATCTTTCCCATTCTTTTACTTTTAGCCTATGTCTTTATATTTAAAGTGGGCTTCTTACAGATAGCATCTAAGTAGGTTCTGCCATTATCTAATCAGATAATCTGTTTTAACTAGACTATTTAGATCATTTGCATTTAACATGGCAATTTATATGATTTCATTTAAACCTACTATCTTGCTATTTATCTTTCATTTGTCCCACTAGAGTCTTTCTTCTCTTTTCCCCCTTTTCTTGAGTTCTTTTGTATTCAGTATTTTTTTTAGGGTGTAGTTTCTATAGATTGTGTTTTCTCCTGATTGTGGGTCAAGTTTTTCTGCTTCCTTGCATACCCTGTAATGCAGTGGGTGGCAGACACTGTTATTTTTACACTGTTGAGTGCTGAACTTTATTGTGTTCCTTTGAAAGATTTGCCTTTGTTATGATCCTTTCAAAAATTGCTTTCAGGCTTGGTTAAATGCTTTACTCTAGGGCTAATTTAGCTCCAGTATTAAGGAATGTTTCTGAGGACACTACTCAATGTCTTGTACATTATGAGATCTATCCACACTGGACAGTAAGGATGTGACTTATTCCTAACCCCATGTTTCAGGAATTGCTCAGCCTACTAATTTCTGGTAGTTTTTTTTCCCTCCCCATGGGCATTTTCACCCAATAGATGTATAGATCAGTATTTGGCCAAGGACTTCAAGGGACCTCTCATAAAGAGATAAACTCTGGAGTTTTCTTTCTGTGAAGCTCCTTTTCTAGTAACGTGCTCTATGACTTCTAGCCACCTTGGGCTATCCAAACTTTGATTTCTGACTCCTCAATTCAGCAACACTATGAACTTTGGTAGGCTCCCCCTCCCTGCACTTTGGAAACTGCTTCTGGGCAGTGAGCTATGGATCATGTCAATGTTACCCTTCTTTCAAGGATTACAGACCTCTCCTGCCTATTGTCCAGGATCTGGAAATAGTTGTTTTATTTAGTTAGTTTCCTAGTTGTTCATGATGAGAGGGCAGTTTCTAAAGCACCTAATCTTCCAAAGGCAAACGAATCTCCCTTATGTCTTTTTTATGTATCTGGAATCTAATTCTTTTTTTTTTTTTTTTTAAAGATTTATTTATTTATTTATTTGAGAGAGAGGCAGTGAGAGAGCATGAGTGAGGAGAAGGTCAGAGGGAGAAGCAGACTCCCCGTGGAGCTGGGAGCCTGATGCGGGACTCGATCCCGGGTCTCCGGGATCATGACCTGAGCCGAAGGCAGTCGTCCAACCAACTGAGCCACCCAGGCGTCCCTGGAATCTAATTCTTTTCAGTTTTATACAGGCTGGATCAGAATACAAGTCATCCTTACCTTTGTAGACTTCTCTAAAGGTTGATCATATTGTGCCTGTTGCATAACATCACTGACTATCATTTTAGCAATCTTCCAAGCTAGCTCTTCTTGGGCCTAAAAACAAAACAAAACAAAACAAAAACCAAACGACTCAAACTGTTGATAATGGTTATTCATTAGAAAAATCAAGACTTACATTATTAGTGCTCTAACACAACTATGCATATCATGTCTACTTTGTTGGATAAGCAGCACATTCCATGTATGAACGGACCTGCACCACCCTCTGGCCATGTTACATTAACGTGCTGCTCACGCACTGTCTTGTAGGGCCAAGTACTAGGTACCAAACATGCCGACTATTTTCACATTAGATGATCAGAAGAAAAATTTTTCTTTTTCCACTCACATCTCTCAATGTACTAACTAGTCAAAGAGCAATCCTTTTCTGAAAACTGACAGTGAAGCAGGAAAAATTCGAGCTTTCTTATTCTACTCATGCCTGCTGGTTGATGAAAACTTGAAGACACGGATATTTTTCAGTGGCTAGAATCTCTGAACTAAAGATCCTGCACTGCCCCCATGAGGCTACTGTTAGATGCTAACAAGGGCCACCCCTTCTTGGTCCCTCCTGGAGCAATGCGCCATGACGCTTAAACATGGGAACTAAAGAAAGAGAAAACCTGAAACCTTACTTAGACAATGTGCCACTTGTAAACAGGGAATTTCTTTACGTTAAAAGTAGAATTTACCTCGTCAGTATTTCCTTGCACCCATTTCTTCATAGCTTGTGAGAACATGGATCCTAGTAAACGAAACCAAAACTGAGTGTAGATTTCATGCATAATTTTATATTTAAAAAGTGCTCTTACTCAAAAGCTACTTCCAGAAATGGATATTTTTTTTTGCACAATCTCGTCTAAAACATTAAGGAATATTACCATTAACCAAAATTGATTATCTCCATTAATAAGTATTTAACTTGGAAAAACCATGGTTCAAAAGACTTCTGAACGGCTATTTCAGAGTTCTGGACTTTTCTTTCTTCTAGTTTCCTCTATCATCTAGTGTTAGATTTTCAGCAAACGTTAAGCAAGCAGAAGAAAACTGTGGCCAGGACTTGGTCTTAGATAAGAATCAAGCGATACATCAGGGGATATCAATCCACTTGCTATATATCCAAACTGTTCAAACCAGCTCCTATACAAAAGGGCTTCTAGTAGAGATTACGTTATTACATGCTTAATCTCTGGTCTGTATAAATTAGCTGGGTAAGAAGAGAGCTTTAACTAGCCATGCTGTGTCTGAGCCATGGCACACCTCAGTCTCCTAGGAGATACACAAAAGCCTACCCACATCTGTACTCAGGTCTGAGGAATTACAAGGACATAGGCTAGCCACTTTTTCCATGAATTAAATACATAACTTATCCTTTCATTAACACAAATAGGCTCTATTTGTGTCCTAACTCTGCTTTAAATCAAATGCTGGTGGATTATTTCTTAGGCAAGATCCTGATTAATTCAATGACTGGATCAGAACAAAAAATAGCATTCACTGGGACGCCTGGGTGGCTCAGTTGGTTAAGCGGCTGCCTTCGGCTCAGGTCATGATCCCAGCGTCCTGGGATCGAATCCCACATCAGGCTCCTTGCTCGGCAGGGAGCCTGCTTCTCCCTCTGCCTCTGCCTGCCACTCTGTCTGCCTGTGCTTGCTCTCTCTCTCTCTCTCTCTGACAAATAAATAAATAAAATCTTAAAAAAAAAAAAAAAAAGCATTCACGAAAAGTATAAAACCTGGATCTATTCCCTTAATAATTTTCAGTATTAGCTAAAAGTCTGAATACTGGTCTAGTTAAACTTTATGGCCAAGCAGTCAACAGGGGCCACAATATTACACGTTCCGCCTACAGCTGCAAATGGCTGTTGAATTGCCCAGTTGCTGCTCCCTCTATGCACTCACCCAAAGAGTTACACTATTGACAGTCTGCTACTTGCTTAATGCTCGCTCTCCTCCCTCCCCGCAAATATCCACATATTTGACTCCTTTCTGTGCATTCTGTCCTCATTTAATATAGAACTTCTCCAGGACCCCATCCCCAGCCTTCTTTTCTCCTTCACCATATTTTCTCTGGGATATCTCAACACCTCTTTTGATTCTGACTTCCTTCAAAACACAAATAATCAAAACACCTGTTCTTGGGTGTTAAATTCATACTTACATATTGTGTCTCAAACTTAAGTGCTCCAAACTGAGAGTGTGTTTCCTATCTACTCTTTTTCTTATATCTTCTCTCAGACATTAATTTAATCCTCTATTAAAAATTCACACCATAGGGGCACCTGGGTGGCTCAGTGGGTTAAGCCTCTGCCTTTGGCTCAGGTCATGATCTCAGGGTCCTGGGATCAGCAGGGATCCTGCTTCCCGCCCCCCCCCACCGCCCCTCTCTGCCTGCTTGTGATCTCTCTCTCTCTCTGTCAAATAAATAAATATTAAAAAAAAATTCACACCATAAAATTTCACCCAGAGAACCCATATTAAAAAACTCAATCCACCTTCCTCATTTACTCTCTATATGAATCTGTCCCCAAATTCCACCCTGAATGCAGTCTCTTGAATTTCCCTTTGCAAGTTTTAGAAAGCTGACCTAATTCCTGCTAGTACTACCTACCTTCAAACCCTCTTCTATCGACATTACTAGCTAATCCTACTACCTGACTGGTCTCTCTGATACCAATTCATTCCTCTACCACTGCCAGAAAAATGCATCTAGTTGGTACTCTGCTAATGCGAGGCGGGGTGGGGGGCACCTGGCTGGCTCAGTTGGTGGAGTGTGACTCCACAGTAGCCTGCTTCTCCCTCTCGCCATGCTCTCACTTGCACATTCTCTGCCTGAAATAAATAATCTTAAAAAAAAAAAAAAAAAAAAGGAAAGAATCCCTGATGCTTACATGACAGGAACCCAGGCTTCTTACTCTGACACTCCAGGGCTTTCACAATGTAAGTACTGTTTCATCTCCCACCACTGCATCCAGGTACTAGGACTAGCCACTATACATGTTCACAATATCTTTTACAACTCCTTGTTATACTTTCTCCTAGAGGATTTGAATGCAACTTTTTTTTTTTTTAAAGATTTATTTTAGAGAGCGAGAGCATGCATGCACATGCACAAGAGCAGGGGGCCGTAGGGGGTTGGGGAGGGTGGAGAGGGAGAGAAAGAATCTTTAGAAGATTCCCCACTGAGCGTGGAGCTGGACCCAGGGCTTGATCTCATGACTGTGAGATCATGACCTGAGCCGAAATCAACAGCTGGACGCTTAACCAACTGAGTCACCCCTGAATGTAACTTTTAAAATTATTTTGCTTGGGGCGCCTGGGTGGCTCAGTGGGTTAAGCCTCTGCCTTTGGCTCAGATTGTGATCTCAGGGTCCTGGGATCGAGCCCCGCATCGGGCTCTCTGCTCAGCAGGGAGCCTGCTTCTCCCTCTCTCTCTGCCTGCCTCTCTGCCTACTTGTGATCTCTCTGTCCAATAAATAAATAAATAAATAAAAATTAAAAAATAAAATAAAATTATTTTGCTTGCCCTGAAAGCAAAGTTCCCATACTTTCAGAAGCCTCTGAGATAAACCCTTTTCAAAGCTCAACCCTTTCCTCTGTGCTCTATCAGTATATAAAAAACCAAACTGAAACTATAGCATAGTAAATGATGAGCATTCTTGCAGCTATCCTCAGCAAGGAAGGAAAGGAAGCCGAGCTGAATTGTCACAACAGTATTCTGAGCCAAAGCCCCTAGATTGCTGTTAAACTGCTCTGTGATTCCTACAAGTTATAATTTCCTGGATCCTCAACTGCTTCATGTGAAGAATAAGGAGGCAGTATCTACCGCTAAGAAATCTCCATTACTTGGGGTCTGAGAATGCTTGGGGGTAGGGTTCTATGAGTATCCTCAGAATAATAAAGTAATCTGGATAAGAAAACTGAGTGTGTTGGTTTAAGAAATAATACTTTTCTTAAAATAAATATGATCCATAATCTTACCACCTAGATAATCTCTGAAGAAATTCCTTTAATTAATTAAACCAACAAATATTTAATTAATGCCTATCTGCGGTAGGTATAATTTTAGAATCAGGGAATACAGTGCCAAATAAGACAGACAAAATCCTGCTCTCAGAGAGGTGATATTATACTCATGGAAGAGAAATAGAGTATAACAAGTATGCACATAAATGAGTAAGATAATATCAGACAGTGGTAAGAAAATAAAGAAGTGGTATGTTAGTGGTACAGATAAACTGAGATCATGTGGGCTGGGAAGTCCTCTCTGTTTGTTTTTTAAGATTTTATTTATGTATTTGACAGAGAGACAACATCGAGAAAGGAAACACAAGCAGGGAGAATGGGAGAGGGAGAAGCAGGCTTCCAGCTGAGCAGGGAGCCCGATGTGGGGCTTGATCCCAGGACCCTGGGATCATGACCTGAGCCAAAGGCAGACGCTGAACAACTGAACTACTCAGGTCCTTTCTGAAGAGCGAATACTTGCCATGAGAAAGAGCTCATGAAAGCCATGGCAGGGAGAACGGCAAATGGAGAGGCCCTAATAGAGAAGGGACCTCAAAAAAGAATAAAGGACATTCTAGTTAGATCCTAGTCCATGAAGCAGAGAGTGGCTCAAGGCAAAGTTGTAGAGGGAGGCAGGGAACATTCAAAGGTCAGAGCAAAGAGGCGAGCCAAAGCTACGGGAGAAGAGGTAGGTGGGTAATTAAGCAGTAAAGCAGATGGGGTAAGAAAATTCAAGAAGCAGAGGAAAAGGGTGTAATGGAAAGCAGAAGGCATCTCCCTCGTCTCATCCTTCAACTATGTTACATGCTTTGTGTATCCTTCCAGGAAATATATATGTATGTATATATATATACATATATATATATATTTCTAAAAATATCATATTCAAATCAAGACTTTAGGTACAAATCCCAGCTCATGAGAAACACAGGTGAGAAAGGAGTAAGCTGAACAGCACAACCAGAAAAATCTAGAAGGCGGGGCATCTGACAGAATAACTAGCATGACAGGCTTGCACCGAGTCAGGGTCATAAAAGAGGAACTAAGCAAGATTAAAATAATCTCCAAGTTTACGTTCTTATTTGTATGCTTAGCCCATAGCATCGTCTCCGGTCTTCTGAGTAAATGAATGGAACCTGCTGGCTCCTACATTAGGTCATTTACTTACCACAAAAATACATTTAAAGACATGTCTGGACAGCTGAAGGAAGCACTGGGATCTGTGGATGCATTTACTCAAACTGCAAAAATTACTGTTAATTACTTTATGTGGGAACGTCTCAATTACATTAATAATGCGAGTAACCTGATGGACCAGCTTGCTGGCAGATACAGAACCCTGCTGCCTCTACCTTCAGGCACAGCCCAGATCTGACGGTTCTCCCACGACCTAAATCACGACCACCATCCTCCTCCTCTCCTTAGACCATGAACCTTATTTCCCTGCCTCTCCTCTCAAGCCCCTTACATTCTACTTTCCAAACAGCTGCCACAGCCACACCTTTAAAACATGAATCACATCCTAGGACTCCCCTGTTCAAACTTCTAACACTTTCAACTTCCTGTGAAACTTCCGGTCTGTGAGAACCGTCCGAAGCCCGCCGCCTCTCCGCTCATCCCTCTTCCTCCGCGCTGGTCTTGCTGCTGCCTGATCGTGCCGGGCTCTTACACTTCAGGGCTTGTCTTGGTCCTTCTGCCAAGAACCCCTTCCTGCAGGTCTTGCCAGGGCTTACTCCCCCATTTTGCTCAAGTCTCTACTTGAAACACGACTTCCTCAGTTGAGACCTTTCCTGACAACCATTTTTTCTTCCTTCCTTCCTTCCTTCTTTTTTTTTTAAAGTAGGCTTCAGGCCCAGCGTGAAGCCCAATGCGGGCCAGAGCTCACAACCCTGAGATCGAGACCTGAGCTGAGATCAAGAGTCAGATGTTTAAATGACTGAGCTACCCAAGTGCTTCTCCAGACAACCACTGTTTTTTTTCCCTTTCAAAGATTTTAATGTGTTTGTTTATTTTAGGGAGAGAGAATATGAGCAGGAGGAGGGGGAGGGAGAGAGAATCTCCCACCCCTGAGATCATGTCCTGAGTCAAAATCAAGTCGGACGCTCAGTCAAATGAGCCACCCAGGCGCCCTCGACAACCACTTTTAAAAGAGAACTCCCCATTATTCTTAAGTTTATACGTGTGTGTACACACACACACACACACACACACAGTATTTATCTGTTTACTGTCTCTTCCACTATAATGTGAGTTCCACAAGGGCTGGAGATTTCCTTTGCTTCTCAGAATCTAGAACGACAGATGCATAGAGCAGGCACTCATATTTTAGAGCGAATAAGTAAATGCGTAATATGAAGAGACTCAGTAAACAGAATGAGCAGAGATAGAGTGTGAGGGAAAAAGTTTCGTGTATATCTTTAGCTGCTAACTACATCTCGTGATTTGTATGTGTGTGTGTGTATATATATCTCTCTGGAAGCACCCAACACCCATACTCTAGAGCAGGAGCACTTCTTCATGAGGTGTCAGAGGAGTAAGACCAGCTTTTCAAGAAATTAATGAGCTGAGAAATTCTCTTAATCCTGGAGATGCCATTATCCTCACTGATAGAAGCTATCTGAGGACAACGCAGAGCCCCTCCCGGCCAGTCCCCTGCAGAGCTTGTCCAGCACTCCCTCTGCTTCAAGGTGACCAGTAACCTCTTCCTCCAGTTCAGGTGTTACCTAACCAAAGACATGGCCAGACTCTGAGTTTAACAGCAGGATCGCTTTCTTCTAACTCGCCCCCTGAATATGAGTGCACAGAGTCACTCAAAAATTATTTACTGACTGAGCTGTGAAGACGTCTTTCAGTCTTTAAACTCTTCCTGACCTAAACTTTTCAGACATCTTTGGCAAAATAGGAAATAAAATCAATTATTTAAATATACTAAAAGGTGAAAGAGGTAACAGGCCCTTTTTTTGGTCTAAATTATTTCAACAATTGTTGCATTTTTTGCTTACTCTGTCAATGTAGATCTGACCCAAAAGTAGACTGCTCCTCAACATAAAGTGGTGTGAATCATTACTCAAATAATAGTTACATTAAAAAATAAACATAATATGGGGCGCCTGGCTGCCTCAGTCAGGAGAGGAGCATGGGACTCTTGATCTTGGGGTAGTGAGTTTGAGCCCATGTAAAGTTTACTTAAAAAAAAATTTAGGGACGCCTGGGTGGCTCAGTTGGTTAAGCCGCTGCCTTCGGCTCAGGTCATGATCCTGGGGTCCTGGGATAGAATCCCGCATTGGGCTCCTTGCTTGGCAGGGAGCCTGCTTCCTCCTCTCTTTCTGCCTGCCTCTCTGCCTGCTTGTGTGTACTCTCTCTCTCTGACAAATAAATAAAATCTTAAAAAAAAATTAAAAAATATGCAGAATAGGAATGTAGTCCTATTAAATTTAATAGGAAGATTAATAATGGCTCTTAATTTTAAACATACTATCAAAACCAATATATTTTCTTTTTAAAAAAATTTTTAAAGATTTATTTATTTATTTGAGAGAGAGAGGGAGCGAGTGTGTGTGCACACAAGTGCGGGGGAGGGAGAAGCAGACTCCCCACTGGGCAGGGAACCTAATGTGAGGCTTGATGCCAGGACCCTGAGATCATGACCTGAGCCAAAGGCAGACGCTTTAACCAACTGAGCCACCCAGGCACCCCTAGAGCATTTTCTTCTTACAAAAGTTAGTATCTTTTACTCAAGACAATAATGTCAATCCAATCACACTGAAAAATTTCTAGACCCCAAGCGAATGGATCCACATTGGTTTCCAAAATCTTCCCATGTAGACCAATTGTTTGGAAGTTGAGATCAGTCACAAATAATGTTCTTGTCAAAAAAGACTTCTAAGTTTAACAATTGACTGAGCACTCTCCTGCTGATTAAACAAAAGATCTGAATTTCAACCTATTAATATTTTCCACAAATATTTCATAGTAACTTCAGCAAATAAGAGGAAATTTAATGAACTAAAGGTGTCAAAATAAACATTAAGTCCAACTTTGACTAGGTATTCACCATCCTTAAATAGAAAGATGACAAATATTCTTTCATAAAGATGTGCCTTCTGTCATGGTGAAGCAAGTTCATGAGCTTTGTTTTTTTATATAAATTTTTAAAAGATTTTATTTATTTATTTGACAGAGATCACAAGCAGTCAGAGACAGGCAGAGAGAGAGAGAGAGAGAGAGAGAAGCAGGCTCCCTGCTGAGCAGAAAGCCCAATGCGGGGCTCGATCCCAGGACCCTGAGATCATGACCTGAGCTGAAGGGAGAGGCTTTAACCCACTGAGGCACCCAGGGGCTCCAGTTCATGAACTTTCATTCAGGGAGATGCAACTACATACAGCCCTTGGACTCAGTTGTGATATAAACACAAGTGAGAGATAAGGCAGTTATTTCACAAGATAAACTGTTTAAATCTTAAATGATCCTTCACTTACAGTCAATGACTAGTGTGAGTGAAGGCTTAACACAGAGTATAAAACACCACAAACCTTTTGATTTCTTTACATCAGGTTCAGGCTCAGATTCTCGGATGAATTGCCCCAAGTCACTTACTCTTCCAAATGTCATCTTCCTAAATAAGTACAAAAGAAGAACATGATTTCTAACAATCAATTTTAAGTTAAGGAAAGAAAATTAAAAAAAAAAAATTATAGATAGCTCATGTTATTCAGAGCAAGGCTTATTTCAAATAGAACCGTTCCCCAAAGAAAGCAAAATAGTCTTTAATTCAATGTAATTTTATTCAAAATCCCAGAAAGGTTTATGAAACATGATGTGTGAAGAGATAGCTCACAATTCTAAAATCTACATATGAGAGAAAAGGCTTAAGAAAAGTCAAGATTGGGGCGCCTGGGTGGCTCGGTGGGTTAAAGCCTCTGCCTTTGGCTTGGGTCAGGGTCTCAGGGTCCTGGGATCGAGCCCCGCATCGGGCTCTCTGCTCAGTGGGGAGCCTGCTTCCTCCTCTCTCCCTGCCTGCCTCTCTGACTACTTATAGTCTACAGAGTACTACAGTACTCTGACTACTCTCTGTCAAATAAATAAATAAATAAAATCTTAAAAAAAAAAAAGATAATTTTGTAAAGAGATAAAAAGGTAGGAAGCTGCCCTAGATCAAAATGTGCATTATAAACTAAATTATACATAATAATTACACATCCTATAAATCTACAATATAAAACAAAGTTAAAAGGCAAAGAACAAAGTGAAAGATCTTATTTAACAGATATTACTAGTCAATAATGAAAGCTAAAAAACATAGAGAATTCCAATAAGTCACTAAGAAATCATCCAAGAGAAAAACATAAAAAGGAGACAAACAGTCAATTCATAGGAGGAAAACCTGAACAACCAACAAAATGCCGAAAGAAGCTTAATCTCAGGAGCAGTAGTCCAGATTGGTAAAAAGTCAAATATCTGATGTTATTTAATGTCAATAAAGATGTGGAGAAAATTAGTATTTTTATTAATGGGCGGTAAGAATGCAAAATATACATACTTTACAAGGTAAATCAGTAAGATCTATTAAAATTTAAAATTTGCTTCTTGGTATAAGGAAGCAAATAAAAGGAAGTCTTCTGCTATTCTGTGTATAACAGTGAAAAATTGCAAACAACTTAAATCCTCATTAATACCAAAAGGGCCGAATAGTGGCCATGATTATGAGCCGTAATTAATATTATATGTAGAATACTATAACATAGTTAAAATGAGGTAAATCTGTATAAACTAACAAAAATCTCCAAAACTCACTGTGAATGAAAGCACGAGATACCAAATAGAGTGTGATGTCAATTACATAGAAATAAGCAAACAAAAATACATACTATAATGTTAACAGTGATTATCCTGAGTAGGAAGGGGGAGAGAATGAGTAGTGGAGTGTGACCACAGGGGACATTAGCTTTATCTATCAATTTAATTTTTATAAGGTATTAATGTATTTGTAATTAAAAGGTAAGAAAAGAAAAACTCTGTGATGCCAAGGCATTATTATTTCACTTTGGGCACAGTGGGTCTTGCTTTAGGGCTACTGTTCCCAGTAAGTCATCATTTCACATGTGATTGCAATACACCAATGGATATAAATTTGTCTCCTTTGAGAAAAATTTCAGGAAGATGCCAAAACCATAACACTAAAACACACACCGAAAACTATCTTTAAAGATGAGAAGTCATTACTTCTCTATTTCTGACCCATTTTATACATTATCTGTTAAAATGTATTTAGTTTACACACCAAAATACTTAAAGAAGTAAACCATCTTGCAATTGACAGACTTATTTTTTTAAATTTTATTTATTTGACAAAGAGAGAGAGAGAGAGAGAGAGAGAGCGCGAGCACAAGCAGGGAGAGCGACAGGCAGAGGGAGAGGGAGAAGCAGGCTCGATGCAGGGCTCAATCCCAGGACCCTGGGATCAGGACCTGAGCCAAGGCAGCCGCTCAACTGACTGAGCCACCCACGCGCCCCAAAAGAATGTCTTACGTAAGGCTATAAGTAAATGAACCAACCATTCCCTAATAAATACAACCTTTGCTAATTAAATCCAATAGGCTTACCGTCCACCATTTTCTGAAAGACAAGCTAAAGATTACAACACTGACTCAGCTACACTGGGCTTTTTGAAGACAATGTAGTCAAAGAGCCCTTTATGTACTTCCAAGTGCTTTCCAGGATTCCTTGGTCTCCCAGCATCACTGTTATCTTCTGATAAAACCGTTTAAACATGTTGAAATCCTTTTTTTATGGTGTTGCCAGGACTGGGGTTGGGGTAGGGTAATCGAGAATTTACACAGGTTAATAGGCTCATCAGGCCATGTTTAGGAAAAAGGAAGTGATTTTATGATTTGATCTGTGGTAAAGGTTGGTAAGTGGCATATGCTATGAACTGATGTCTTTTTGTTACAGGATAGAATAAACACCCAATTCTTAAATACAGAAGTATTTTTATTCCATTTTCGTTAGTTAGTCCATAATAAATGATGCTGGCGTCTTTGGTCCTTATTTTCATTTTTAGTTTTAAGAGAGAGACTTTGGAAAAAAAAAAAAAAAAGATAGAGACTCTGAAATAGCTAAAATATGAACCAAATGAAATACGAGAAGAGACAGTGGCTAAAACATCATACAAACATGATACTCATCAGCCTTGCCTAGTGTGGGGGAATGATGATGGTAATATTTATGGAGGGTTTACTAGATACCTGGCATGGTTTTGAATGCTTTTCATGTACATCTTTTAATCCCATAAACAACCCAATGAAGTGGAGATGAAAAAACCGAGACACAGAAGTTAAGAAGTTTGCCCATAAGTGGTGGAGCCAAGATTAAAACCGAGGAAGTCGCTCCTGAGCCTCCACTCTTAACTGTGGTCTACCGTATACTCCATGTAAAAATGTAACAGTAGATTAGAAACAATTTTTAAATTTTAAATAAAAAAATAAAAGATGCAAGATTCAGTAGACTTGTAAAAATTCTTGACACCAGTTAAACTTACCCCGCGTACGTCCGCTGATACAGGGATTCTGGGTCCAGACTCGCAGCATCCACAATTATCGCTTCATCAAAATTTTTCAGAATTTTAACACTGGCTTTTTTCATACTGGACTACAATAGAAATTGTAAAATTAATAGTTATTCAGGAATCAAACAGTCCTGGGTTTGGATCATGACAGAGTTGTACAAAATCTTTGGTATTTGAAATACACATGATTCTCACCCAACTTCATCATTATGGAGATGCTGAATGATTATGAAATTACACCTCAAAATACAACTATGGGAGGAAAGTACAAGTATTACAATGTACAACATATGCATTTATTGCCAAATCTGTTTGTTTTCTTAATGATCTAAGTTCAACAAATGTGCTATCTTCACGGGTGTTACATACCCAAGTGTGCGGGACTCACATTCACCCATAGTTCAGCTAACTTTTACAAATAAACATGAATACTTCTGACTTTCAGTGAAGCTATGCAACAAAGGAGAAGCTAAAGAAAACTTTCTAAAATGACCAGTTAGATGACTATAGTAAGTTCCCCTCCAGCATATCATCTCCCATTCCTCATCCCACAAAAAAAGCAAGTCAGAATTGGTATTTCTAGGAAATACCAGAGCCACAGGTTTTCCTAGACATTCCACTTCTAAAAATTCAATTACAGCCAGACTTAGCTCCACAGAATGACTAATATACAAGAATATTATTCACTGTAGCATTGTTTAAAATAATAAAAGATGGGAATGTGCTTAATATACATGACTAAGGTATAGGTTAAATTAAAATAAAAACTGAACAGACACTTATAGAACATACCCTACAGTATGGGGGAGAGGTTCTCTTTATGTACCAAGAAGGGCAAATAATTAAAAAGAGGCACCAGGGCGCCTGGGTGGCTCAGTTGGCTAAGCGCTCCCTTCGGATCAGTTTGGGTCCTGCACTGGGCTCCCTGCTCGAGTGGGAAGTCTGCTTCTCCCTCTGCTTCTCGCCCCGCCGCTCCCACTTTGGGCTCTCCCTCTCGCTCACTCTCTTTCACTCAAATAAATTAAAAGAAAAAAAAAGTATCCAAAAGAAAACTACTAGAGTTAACAAATGAATTTAATAAAGCCACAAGGTACAAGATCAGCACAGAAAGTTTATTCCTATGCATTACCAATGAAGAATAAGAAAATGAAATTAAGAAAATAATTCTATTTATAATGGCATCAAAAAGAATAAAATATTCAGAAAAAAAAAAGACCCATGGAAATACAAAACTTGTACACTAAGACCCACAAAACAATGATGAAAGAAATTAAAGATAGCTTAAATAAATGGATGACATCCCACGTTCATGGACTGGAAAAAGACTTAATACTGTTAAAATGGCAATAGAGCCCAAAGGAATCTACAGATTCAATGAAAACCCAATCTTAAAATTCTATTAAATTGCAAGGGACCCAGAATAGCCAAAATAATCTGACAATTGAATAAAACAAAGTTGGAGGACACAAAATCCTGATTTCAAAACTTGTAAAGCTGTGGTAATCAAAACAATGTAGTACTGGTGTAAGGTACATGTAGATCAATGTAGTAGAACTGAAAGTTCCAGAAATAAACTGGCATATCTAAGGTCAAATGATTTTTGACAAAGATGCTAAGATGATGATGATAAAAGAATAGTTCTATCAACAGATGGTTCTGGGACAACTAGATATCCACATGCAAAAAAAAAAAGTTGGCCCTACCTCATACAACATGCAAACTAACTCAAAATGGATTAAAGGCCTAAAACTCTTACAAGAAAATACAGGTGGGTAATGGGAGTGACTGCTTAATGTTCCATTTGTGAGGTTCCCATTTGGGGTGATGAAAAAGGCTAGAACCAGATAATGGTAATAGCTGCACAACACTGAATATACTAAATGTCACCGAATTAGACACTTTATAATAGTTAACTTTGTTAGGTGAATTTTATCTCAATTTTTTAAAAAATTGTATTTCTATATGCTTACCATGAAAATATGAATATAAGAAAAAATTCTCTTTATAATAGTATCAAAAAGAATAAAATATTTAAAAGAAACTTAAGAAATACAAAACTGATACTTGAAAACTACAAAATGTTATTGGAAGAAATTAAAGATTTGAAATAAATAAAAGGTATCCTATGTTCATGGGTCAGAATATTTAATATCGTTAAGATGGCAATTCATCCCAAATTGATCTATGGAACTGATGCACTTCCCCATCAGAATCCTGGCTGGAGTCTTCATAGAAGTTGACAAACTGATCCTTAAATGCATTTGAAAACTCAAGGGACCTCGAATAGTCAAAACAATCTTGAAAAAGAAGAACTAAGTGGGAAGACTCACTTCCTTCCTGTTTTCAAAACTTGTTACCCAAGCAAAGGTAATTAAGAAGAGTTAAACAGTTATCATTTGAGCTAAGAATTCTACTTCTAGGTGTGTGTGTGTGTGTGTGTGTGTGTATGTACATATATATATGTGTATATATATATATATGAGAAATGAGAACCTATATCCACACAAAAACTTGTACAGCAGCATTACTCATAATAACCAAAAGACAGAAACAACCCAAACGTCCATCAACTGATGTATAAACAAAAAGTGGTGTGTGTGTACAACACAGTATTATTTGGCCATAAAAGGAATAAAGTTCTGGGGTGCCTGGGTGTTCAATCAGTTGAGCGCTGGACTCTTGATTTTGGCTCAGGTCATGCTGTAAGGGTCCTGGGACCGGCCCAGTGTCAGGCTCCCTGCTCAGCCGGGGCGTCTGCTTCTCCCTCTGCCCCTCCCCTTAGCTCACACTGTCTCTCTCTCTCTCTAGTAAATGACTTTTTTTTTAAACCACCACCACCAACAACAAAACAAACAAACAAACAAAAAAACAAATGATACATGCTAAACATGGCTGAACCTTGAAAACAGCACGCTAAATGAGAGAAGGCTGTCGCAAAAGACCATACATCATATGGTTCCAATTATATGAAATGTCCAGAATAGGCAAATCTATAGAGATAGAAAGTAGATTAGCAGTAGCCTCGGGCTGGAAGAATTGGAGGATATGGATGGTATTTGTTAAAAGACACAGGGTTTCTTAAATGAAAAACTTTAAACTGGCTTTGGTGACAGTTGAGCAACTCTATGAATATACTAAAATCACTAAATGATACAACATAAATGGGTGAACTGTATGGTATATGAATTATATCTCAATAAAGCTGTACCGAAAAAAAGAGTATATACAAACTGATTTCAATTACATAACTGAATAGGTAAAACTAACCTATGCCATCAAAAATCAGGATAGTAGCTATCCTAGCAGGGAGGACGGTGACTAGAAGAGGGCACAAGAGGGTTTATGACATACTGATAATGCCATGTTTCCTGATCTGGATGCTAGATACACGGATCAAGTCTGTTTATGAAAATCCTTCAAGCTACATATAGTTATGATATACTGAGTTTTCTGTATATATGTATTATACTTCAACCAAAAATGTAAAAATACATTTTAAGGTCAGCAGCTAGACCTTTTAAAGTGCTGAAATAACAGCTAAACATTCTAGCCTATCTCAAAAAGCAAAATGGCAACCACATTCGGCAGGTCACCAGCTACATAAATAGGAAAAAAACGTACTAAGGAGAGCCTTGTTGATGGTAATAAATAGTAATGTCACAGAAACTAAGAAAATTTATCCAAGGCCCTCTGTCAAAAAATCTGATGTGTTATGTATGTGTCAACAGTGTGATGAGAAAATAATTATGCTACATTATGCTGAAGAACACTAGACAGGGATTATGTTCTGGCTCTACACTTACTGTGTGATTTTCATAAAATCAGTTAACTTTTTTTTTTTTAAATTTTTTTTAATTTATTCATTTGTCAGAGAGAGAGGGAGAGAGAGAGAGAGAGGGAGCACAGGCAGACAGAGTGGCAGGCAGAGGCAGAGGGAGAAGCAGGCTCCCTGCCGAGCAAGGAGCCCGACGTGGGACTCGATCCCAGGACGCCGGGATCATGACCTGAGCCGAAGGCAGCCGCTTAACCGACTGAGCCACGCAGGCGTCCCAAATCAGTTAACTTCTTAATATCTTCCTAGATCTCTTCTCTTGGTGACAACCCATTTCACCCAATTTGGGGTAGAATCAGATAAGGTTTGATACAGGAAAGCACTCCAAAAAACCAAAAAAGATTAAGGAAATGTACAACGGCACTACAGTTCAAAAGGAAACCAGAAACTCTTCAGTGAAATACAATATTAAGAACTGTTAAGAATTATTCTAGGGGCTCCTGGGTGGCACAGTTGGTTACGTCCGACTCTTGGTTTCAGCTCAGGTCTGATCTCAGGAAGATCAACTCTGCTCCGTTCAGTGTGGAGTCTCCTTGGGGTTCTCTCTCCTCCTCTCCCTCTCCCTTCTCTCCCTTCTCATGCTCACATGCTCTCTCTCTCTCTAATAAATAAGTAAATCTTAAAAGAAAAAGCATCTCAAATGTAGTCACTAAAATTTCCCAAATAATTCCACAAAGAGCTCTAGAGAGGCTATAAATGCATGTCGTGTTATCAGATTACTGAAAGCCACAGCGGGAGTGTCAGGCAGAGTAACGGCCTGAATGAAACAACACAGTACCTTCCAATATAATACACTGTTAATCACTACAGATATGTTTATTAAGACATATAGTAAGTAGGCTAATTTTATTTTCTACTTTGTTTCTTCTACAACAAAAACTTCCAAACCATATCTGCTACTGGTATTTGAAGGAAATGATCCGTTCACCTCTCTTCCGATCGGCAGAGGCTAACTGATGAGTACCTGAGAAGCCGAGCTGTCCGGACCACCGGGGTGAGAGTCATCAGGGGGGCCCACAGAGCCGTGGGCAGTCAGGGAAACATTTCCTCCTAGAAATTCATCTCCTCGGACCGAATGGATGAGATCATTCAAATACTTATAATAAAGATTGCTGGACAAAAAGCCAGGCAAAAAGACCTGGAAGAGAGGACAAGCATCATTTTAAAGGTGAATTCAGATACAATTAAAACTTTATTTGAAAACTAAGTTTTATGCACAATTCTACACAGGGCTTTGCTTTTCCTTGTTATGCTTCAAGTATTACGCCTTTGTGTACAGTTTATGTTGTGACTAAAATTATGAGTACAATTTATAGGTATCCCCCCCACCAAAAGCTTGCCATAAAACTATTAAATAGACTTGATATTTAGACTTCTTAGTGACCAGAAAACATGCAGGGAGTGGATCTAATCTGAAATGAGATTTTCCTGGTTATGAAGTCTTTTATGTATATATTATTATTATTATATTTTACTTCTGAACTGATTTCCTTAAGATAAATTATCAGGTGTGTGATTATTGAGTTAAACAGTGTAAGTGTTTTAGCTTTTTTTTAAAAAAAGATTTTATTTATTTATTTGAGAGAGAGAGAGATAGAGAGAATCAGAGAGAGAGCATGAGGGGAGAGGGGACAGGGGAGAAGCAGACTCCCTGCTGAGCAGGAAGCCCGATGTGGGGCTCGATCCTGGGACTCCTGGATCATGACCTGAGCTCAAGGCAGTCACTTAACCAACTGAGCCACCCAGATGCCCTGTTTTAGCTTTGATATATATGGCCAATTTACTCTTCAGAAGGATGCTGTCAATTTATAGCACTAGCAATATATCAATATATCTGTTTTGACATAGGCTTTCCAACACCAGATATGTTTTTCCAAATCACTGTTAATAAGTGCATAATGATAATATGCATGTTTTTATTTACATTTAAAAATTATGGGTGGGGGGGATGGGTGAGCCTGGTGGTGGGTATTATGGAGGGCACATATCACACGGAGCACTGGGTGTGGTGCATAAACAATGAATCTTGGAACACTGCATCAAAAACTAATGATGTATTTTATGGTGACTAACACAATAAAAAAATTATTAATGATGCTGAATAAATTTCCATGTTTATTACTGGCATTTCCTACTACCAACTTTTCCTTCAGAGCAGTTAGCACATGACTGTAAGTAGTCTGTGTTTAGTGTGTGCCTTCATTATAGACAGAGGTCCAGGAGGGCAGAAGCCACGTTTCTTCTGTTTATCACTGAAACACTGATACCTAACACAAAAATTCTCAAAGTACTGATGAACAAATCATCCACGTCTTTTTCTCATTTATGTACTTGACAGTATTCTTAAAATTAGTATAAGTTCTTTACATATGCACATTTTATAAGAAATATTTTCACACTGTTTTCCTCTGTATTTTAATTTTCTTTTATTAAGAAAGTTTACATTCTTTATATGATACAGATTTGGAACTTTTCCTTTACGATCAGAAAGATTTTAATTTTAATCATGAAAAAATTTTTATCTCTGGGCAATAGCTGATACTCTATTCAGTTTACGATGAGCTTTTTAAAGATTCTATTTTTATATGTAACTCTTCCACGTTTCTGAAATTCGTTTTTACATGTGGTATTATTCAACAGTGCTTACTTAATCCTTTTCCACCTAAATACACATGACATATATAAGCAACATAACTTCATGACCTTATCCTGGGCTCTGTACAATTCATGGTAAAATGTGCTCTAGTTCATTAGAAAAATAAATCATTCACAAATTCTAACACCTTATTATTAATAAGCTATTAGTGACATACGATATACGAAACTAGTGTTCAAACCTCGTTGATAGATACTGATAAAATGTTTGGATCATTTTAAGCAACTTTGCCCAATACTGCTATCTAATTATTTTTGAAAATTTACTAATAACAGCAGTAATAATAGCCACTAACATTTTTAATGCTTGTCTGTGTTGGACACAATGCTAGTAAGAAGAACTTTAAATGTCTGACCTCATTTTCCTCCTTAAAATAACTTTTAGGTAAATATCCACATTATCTCCATTTTAGAGGATAACGGAAACCGGAATTAAAGAATTTCAGTAACAGCCTAAGGTCACTCAGCCTATCAAGGCTAAAGTAATACACACCAAGTCAGACTCAAGGCCTCTTAGTCTTAACCACTATGCTCCACTGCTTCAATTTTCCAGTTTTCGTTACATTTGGTTTTTTCCCATGTTATATTTTCTGGGTTTCACCAGTAAACACTTCCTGCAGTTTAAAATTTTTGAAGTTTTTGGTTACCTTCTCCATGGTTGTCCAGGCCTGACGTAATGGAGTTGTGAAGCAGTTAGGGAGTGGCCCACCTTCCCTGCAGATATTGGATTCAATTTCTAATCGTACAACATCATCAAATCCAAGAGGATGTGTGGCTTGGAGGGAGAAGTACCTATGGTATAAAGACAGCCGAAGTCAAATCAAATTGCCTAGCCATGATAAGCAACTTTTGGCACCTACTCTTCTATGAGGCTACTTGATTCAGCCTGTAGACCTAGGACTTGAGAGCTGGCTTCTAGAAGCCGTGCTGCAACCTTTATTCCCACAGCCCCAAAGGTATCTGGGTCAACTTGCTACCTTTCTCTGTCCTTCCATCTTCCTTAGTAATTGTTTTAAGATCACTGAGGGTCAGGCTACAATGAGACAAAGAACCAATCACACATATTTAATGGGCACCTACTCTCTGTTCAACACCCGGGAGACAGAAATGGACTTAAAAGAGGGTAAGACACAGTTCTTCCCTCTGGAAAGGGAGAAGAAAAGATCTCTGCATCAGACACAATGAGAAAACATCACTGTAGCTACAAGGCACAAGTCAAACATGCAGGAATTCAAACTACGATAGCACTGAGGGTCAAGTAGACGGATTTCATGTATTTGGATAGAATGACAGAACTTGATGAGAAGTGGGTGTAGAAGGAAAAAGGAGTAATCAATGATACCTCAAAGATTTCTAACTTCACAAGATATAATGCAAAACTAGTGTTCTGGTAAGTGGATTATAAAGTAGATACCAAAAAGAGGATTAAAAGCAAAAAATATATGCATGTTCTCTTCCAAGCATTCTAGGGACTTCCAAATCTTGTCTATGATACAAACACAGAAAGACCGATCAGGTATGCTTGTTATGATACATACATAAGATATAAAACCAAACAGGCATGGGGGCCTGGGTGGTTCAGTCGGTTGAGTGTCCAACTCTTGATTTCGGTTCAGGTCATGATCTCAGGGTCATGGGATGGAGCCCACTGTCGGGCTCCACGCTCAGCAGGGAATCTGCTTGAGATTCTCAATTCTTTCCCTCACTGTCTGCCCCTTCCCCACCTCATATGCTTGCTCACACTCTCCCTCTCAAATAAAAAAAAAATAAATCTTTTAAAAACCTCAAGAACTGAGATAGGTGAAGTCAAATTTGGCACAATGAACTTGACAAAGTGACAGTGTCAGTAGGCTGCCATACAGCGATCTTCATTTAAAAATGGCTCCCAATGTGAAAATGGGATCCAGTGGGCAAACAGGGTCTCTGCTCTGGGTGGCTACTGAACTCCAGCCAGGACCTTAGTACTAGTGCCACTCTTCTGTTTTAGCATTAAAATAAAATTAAAAAAAAAAAAGGGGCGCTTGGGTGGCTCAGTGGGTTAAAGCCTCTGCCTTCGGCTAAGGTCATGATCCCAGGGTCCTGGGATCAAGCCCCGCATTGGGCTCTCTACTCAGCAGGGAGCCTGCTTCCCTTCCTCTCTCTCTGCCTGCCTCTCTGCCTACTTGTGATCTCTGTCAAATAAATAAATAAATAAATTAATTAATTAATTAATTAATTTTTTTTTGTTATTAGCCTTTTCTTAACAAATAGTCTCCCAACTTGTAAAAACAAGTTGGGAAATATTCCTCCATGATTTGAATTTTGGGGCGCCCAGACCAAATTTCTAAAAGAAAACACTTGCTATTTCCAAATCTGTATTAGCAATGTTTCTTATGTAATATTTCCCACAAATGTATTATACTAAAACAAATGCTGGGAAAACATGAAGAACTGCAATCCAGCTCAAGATCTGCCACTAACTTGCCCTGTGACTTTGAGAAAAAAGAGTCTTCATTTTCTTCTCTGCAAAATGGGAAAACGAGACTAGATCCCAAATCTGGCTACCCATCAGCATCATCTAGGGTATCTTCTAAAAATAAAGATTCCTGGGTCATGCCTCAAACGTGCTGAATCAGAATCTCTTAGAGCGGAGGGCTGGAAACCTATTTTTAACAAGCTTCCAGCTGGTTCTTATGCAGACAGCCCAGCACAGACCTACAGAGCAGTGCTCCGGAACTGCTGACCTAGATGCACTCAGCTCTCTTGCAACCCTGACATCCCGTGGTTTTCCTCTACTGTCAAGTTATTCTCTCAGCAGTTGCTTGTGGATACAAATAGCACATTACTTTTCTTTACAGAATTAAGAAAAATTAAATGAAAATTAAAGGAGTGACACAGCTGGGGACGCATGGGTGGCTCACTCGTTAAGCGTCTGCCTTTGGCTCAGGCCCTGATCCCAGGGACCTGGGATCGAGCCCTGAAGCAGGCTCCCTGCTCAGCGGGAAGCGTGCTTCTCCCTTTCCCACTCCCCCGCTTGTGTTCCCTTTCTTGCTGTGTCTCTGCCAAATAAATAAATAAAATCTTAAAAAAAAAAAAAAAGGGTGACACAGCTGACCACAGGCTTATCACTCGACTGACCAGATGTTTTCAGTTCTGTTCACTGTAAGAGTTTGCCATCCTTTCATTTTCAATGAAGACCAATGAAAAACTCTTATTCAATGAGTAATAACTTGGCTGCACAGATCTGCACCAGAAATATGATACACCTGTACATAGATCTCTAATACCCTTTACAGTACATTCCCTTTAGTTTCATCTTCCTCTTAGATTGCCTACCCAAGTTTTACTTACCCAAACTCAGTCTCCTGTGCCACACCCTAAGTTTCTCTGACTTTGCTTGTGCCAATGCCTCTGTCTAGAATGTTCTTTCCCGCCTTCTCTGGCTAGCAAAATTCAATTCATTATTCAGGTTCCAATTCAAATCTTTCTTCTGTGAAACCTCCCTTACTCCACCACCGTCATCCTTCTTGCCACACACGAACCTCCCATTCCCCTAGCAGAAACATTTTTTTTCTAAGAAAACTAAAATGTTCCATAGGAAAAGCAGCTTTTATGCTAGTCCCTATGAGCTCGACAGCAAAAACTGGATTAGTTCGTCTTTACTTCTGATATACATATCAAATACTCAATATTTGCCAGATGCTGAATACATCAATAAAACTCACTTGTCATATAAAATCATGGCATCATTCTGTGCCTCCTGTCCATCATACTGGCCCTTTTTGGCAGCAAGTTGCGACTGGAAGTTATCTGCTGCCAACCAGAACTGTAAGATATTCACTGCATCCTCTTTTTCCATGTACTAGGAAGGAAAAATACAAAAGAAGAAAACAAGACTATCAACAGATTTCTCTAACCATTTCTAATCACAATGATTAAAAATGTAAGACATATACAAAATACAAAAAAAAAAAAAAAAAAGATGTACTCATTCAGTTCATACCGGTCAGCAACTCACAGTCGCTCATGAGACTGAAAATTTGAAGATCATTCTCGTAGGGGGGGAAAAAACCAAACAACTAACAAAAACCCCACCACACTGCTGGGTACAAACTTAAGGGAACTGGAGTCAGAATCACAGTAAAGATGATCCATGGTCCCTCAGTGGCTAAAATACAAAAAGTAAACTAAGCAGACCAAGTCTTTTATACCCAATCACCTCCATCCCTCCATGTGGCCACAGTAACCTGAACAAATGGGGCCTTAAAACTTACAGCAAACGGAGGGAGTGAGAAAGCAAATCAACCAAAAGCTCTGTTCTTAGGAGAGGTCAAGTGCAAGTGTATATCTAAGTTAATGCTTTGTGAGACTGGAAAATTCTCTTCTCTCTACTTAATAGTCATTTGCCTTTGCAACGAAAGAATTTCATTTGCTGAAACCTAACAAATATGACTCAAAGAGATTAATCTACTCATTGCTTGAGAAATCCTATCAAGTGGCTAAAATAAAAGTGATGATAGTAGGAAAAAAATTACTCCTTTTCTTTCTCTCTTCTGAAGTCTGGTCCACAAATATGTATGCACTGGAATCAAGTATCAAGTCAGTGGTTTTAAAATGGCTCCAGATAATTAAAAATAGGCATTATCTTATAAGAAGTTTAATTAAGTTTTCAAAATTAGAGTTATTGTACACTGAATTTTCATGTTCTCTTTAATCTGACTGATATGCCATTAAGTACTCTCGCCACTAGGTGTACAACTTAACATAATAAAATTATTTCATTCCAGTGATCTTTTTGGAAGTGATTTGGCTCTTCCATGTTATTTTCCACAGCATTTCTAGTTTAGAGGCTGGAATGCTCTAACAGAGTGTGAAAGGAAATGCAGACTTTACCTCAGAGAAATAAAAGAGGGCTGACTCACAGAAGAGAATGTCAGCCAGGTAAACAGTCCCACTGGTCAGCACTTCAATCTGGTATTTACAGAAATGGTGACTTCGCAGAAACTCACTAAAGTGCCTGCACGTGGACAAAAAGGGAAAATTTGAGGGAACGACCAAGGAAAGAGCTTAACTGGGAAAAATATACTCTTTCCATTCTGTGCCTAGTATATCTTAAAAGCCTAGGTCAATACTACCTCCCCTCCCATGGTGTCCTTCCTGGTTCCTACACCTGGAAGTAATCTCTCCCACCTCTTAGAAACTTTGTAGCTTTCCTCTGGTACGTGACACAAGCTACCTCATATTACATGTAACCAAAGAACATACCCTACTTCTCTTAATAGGCTGTAACTTCCTTCAAAGCAGGTACTATATCTAACTGTGCCTTGCAAAGAGCACCCTTTTCATAAATACTAAATGAATCAATATGTACATTTTTTTTTTCTTTTGGGCATGCAGCAGTAATTCATCTTAAAAAAAAAAACACAACTTTGGAGGCAGTTTCAACAAATCTATGTGGATTTAGTAGTACAGCAACCATTAACTTAAAGCCTGTGCTAACAAATTTGGGTAAATGATTGAACACATGCATAGCTTAAATAAATTCTAAAAGTCACACTATTCTAATTAATAATCAGCCCCAAATGATTTCAGAATTTTAAAACATTCGTTTAACTTAGGAAATACTAACATTTAAAAAAAGTGTTTTATTTTTACGAGTTCATATAATTTATATTTAAAAGACACCACAAACCAAAGTAGTCTTAGACATGTCCTGTAAACACTCAAAATGCTTAAGTCCTCAAAAACTGATTCTCTGTAGTTGAGTGAACCCAAATACCAAAACCCAAAATGTGAAAAGATGAAATTAACTTACTCTTGCTCCATTGCACTAAAGACTATAGACTGTGCCAAAACGAAACAGTTGGGATCCACCTGTCCATCTTCTCCACAAATCTTTGCTGTAAAAGAAATGGTAAATACATTTCTACTAAATCCAAACCATACACCTTTGTGGATCAGAGTAGGAAATAACTGGAGAGGCATACAAATCAGAAAGTTTTAAATGGAGCTAAGAAAAATACAGGTGGACATATAATCTTGAGGTAGGAAAAGTCTTTTTTTTTTTTTTTTAAAGATTTTATTTACTTATTTGACAGACAGAGATCACAAGTAGGCAGAGAGGCAGGTAGAGAGAGAGAGGAGGAAGCAGGCTCCCTGCTGAGCAGAGAGCCCGATGTGGGGCTCGATCCCAGGACCTTGGGATCATGACCTTAGCCCACTGAGCCACCCAAGCGCCCCGGAAAAGTCTTTCTAACCATAGATATAAAAGCAGAAATCAAAAGATTCAATAGCATAAAATTAATTTCTATGCATTAACACACCCACAAAACAAAATTAAAAAGGCAAACTGGGGGACGCCTAGGTGGCTCGGTGGGTTAAGCCTCTGCCTTCGGCTTGGGTCATGATCTCAGGGTCCTAGGATCGAGGTCCGCATCGGGCTCTCTGCTCAGCCAGGAGCCTGCTTCCCCCTCTGTCTGCCTGCCTCTCCGCCTACTTGTGATCTCTGTCAAATAAATAAAATCTTTTTTCTTAAAAAAAAAAAAAAAAAGGCAAATTGGGGGGGGGGATGTGCAGCACCAATGACAGTTTACCCTGTATATGATAGATTATTATCATTCATATATCAAGAGCTCCTACAAACTAGTAAGAAATGTCCCCAAAGAAAAATGAGCAAAGGACATTAAGAGATAGTTTGCAAAAGGGGTGCCTGGTTGGCTCAGTCTGGAAGGGATGCCCACTCGGGGTTGTGAGCTTAAGCTCCATGCTGGCTGGGTGTAGAGATTACTAAAAAAAAATTAAATAAACTTAAAAAAATATATAAAATGGCCAATATGAAAAAATATACATGCTCACTAGTAGTCAAATAAATATAACCACAAGTTAGAATAAGGAGGCACCCTACTTTTTGTCTAGTAAACTGGCACAAAACTGTTGTAACGATGCACAAGTTTAATTGTTTAACACTGCACTGCCTTGCTTGGGCAAGGACATGGGAAAACGGACACTAGTGTTAGTGAGAATATACTGGTATATCCTTTTCTGGAGAGCACTGTGGGAGTTTATATCATAAGCTTTAAAAATAAACATGCCCTTTCAATCAGCAATTCTAAGACTGCAACTTAAAGAGTTACGGATTTGTAAAAAAGGTTTATTCTGTAAAAAAAGTTTATCAGAATGTTGTTTGGCAGAAACATGAAATGCGCTAAAATTAGGATTTACCTAAGTAAACCGAAGCACATCAGTAAGCTGGTTAGCCAGCTATTAAATATGGCTGGAAAAAACCGTTCACCCTCAATGGCTGGTTTCACCTAAAGTTCGCGACCTTAGTGAGACCCGAATGAAACCCAAGGATCGTACTACAGTTTCTGGGTCCATTTACTCTCATACTTTGCCAGACAACACACAACCCAGTTTCTCCTCTCTCCTGGAACACCTTAATGGCTCTTTTACTCTCTCTGCTGATGACTTTGCTTCCGGCTTCATTAAGAAAATAGAAGCAATCAGAAAATTATTTCCATCGCTCCCACATCTACCAACCCACCTGCACCTCTACCATGCACTCTGCATTTGAGCACCGGATCCCATCCTCTTTTGCCTCCTCAAGACTTCTTCTTTCTTAAGCAGTTGTCCTCTGTCTCCTACATCAAGTTTTCCTTTGCTGCTGCCTCATACTCACCAGCTAGAGTCTGTGTGCTATACATATATACTTGTTTGTATGCGATACCTCATATGCTAATAACACATCGCCACACACACACACACACACACACACACACACACTAAAACCATTGTCCCTTGACTTAACATCCTCTTCCAGCTCATCTTTATAGCAAAATGCCCCTTAGGAGTTGCTCATACCTGCTGTCCTCACTCTGCCTCCTGTTCTAAGACTCCACTGGTGAAGATTCTGTCTCCAGTGATCCACTGAAATTAAGGTAACTGATGGACCAGCTGTCCACAAGGCTGGCAAGTCCATTCCATTCCTAGTGTTCATCTTACTTAAAATCTCAGCAGGATTTAACACACCTCTGATCACATCACTCCCTGACTCCCAGAAACACTTTTTCACTTGGCTTCCATTAAGAACCACTCTTCTGAGACATAGTGGATACAGCAGAGCTGCCTTTACGGGCTGCTCCTTCTGCGTCTCCTTTGCTGGTTCTTCCTCACCCACCAGACTTGTGAATGTTAGGCCTGCCCCAAGACACAGTCCTTGGACCTCTTCTCTGCTCACCATACTCACTCTGAGGATAATGTTATCCACGGGTCTAAACCCATCTATATGCTGATGACTTCCAAACACATTGCCAACCTAGGCCTGCCTCTCATCAACTCCTTGCACAGATATCCAACTATGTACTTGACTTTCACCATTTGGGCGCCTACAAACCCAAACTCCTGATTTTTCCCTTAAGCTATTACCCCTACAATCTTTTTCATCTTATAAATGGCAACTTTACTCTCCCAGTTATTCAGGTTTTTCAAAGAAATGAAGTCATGCTTGATTCCTTTTTCCTTCTCACCCTGCTCATTTTCAAACCATCAGCAAATTCTATCAGCTGTACCTTCAAAATATTTTTTAAATTCTACTTCAAGGATTTGCAGAAGATGAAGGAGGCAGTGGAAGCATAGTTTCTGGGTTATTCTGAATCCCCATATAAAAAGGAAGTAATTAAACAGCAACACCAGAAACCCATGGATAACATCTACAGCAAAACTAGGCAGGTGGGGTACACAGTAACAGCTCAAGTGCAGACTTCTTCCAACTGTAACATATTTGAAGTACAGCTCTATTAGAATATTCCAACCAAAAGAGGAGAACATGGGGTAGGATTAAGAATGGGGCTCAAAGAGGAAAAACGACTGGTCTGAAAAAATATAGGTAATTAACATTTTAACTTTCTCAGATCCCTTAATCACTAAATATTATCAACTTATACTCCCAAAAATTGTTTTCCCCCCTCATGGTATTATATCATTAATTTGATACAGTTTAAGAAAAGGAAAAAAAGAACTGAAGTGATATTGTTTTTTTTTTTAAGATTTTACTTATTTATTTGCCGGAGAGAGAAAAAGAGAGAGAGAAAGAAAGGGAGCACAAGCATGGGGAGCAGCAGAGACAGAGGGAGAAGCAGGCTCTCCACTGGACAGGGCGCCTAATGTCGGACTCGATCCCAGGACTTTGGAATCATGACCTGAGCTGAAGGTGGATGCTTAACCAAATGAGCCACCCAGGCATCCCTGATATTTCATTTTTAAATGTAATTTATTTAGCTCAAAAATTCCCCCTTTTCTCCCCTACCCCACATAGTTTGGTTATTCGCTGGTATAAACGAGTCCCCAAAGGAATCATCACTTGCCAACCAATTCCCCAAACAGTCAAATTCTCATCAGTTAGGACACCCTAGTTGTATTATTATACAGGAAATGTTGGTCTAGAGAAGTCTGGAAGATGGTAGCAACAAATTCTCACATAAAAATAGAGGAATTACATAGAAAAGCCAAAATCCAATGACAACATTTGCAAGAAAACTGGGTGAAAACCCAAAATACAAGCAAACGGGGACAAACAACCACTACCCACAAGACCTACACGCTAGAAGCATCCGTGTGGAAGAAAGAGAAGGAAAACAATGGGGCCAGCATCTGACGGACCCCAAAATAGCCAACAGTTGTTCACTAGGAAGTATGCTGGGCCAATTTAAGAACTATAGCTCAGACAGGAAAGGGTTTTACTATCTGCAATGATGATCGAGTGCAAAGTATCTCTGGTAAAGATGTCAAGAGCCCCACGCTGGGAAGAATCTGTTAATAGCAGGATTCATTTCATAAATCAAAAACACAAAGTCCCTGTAATAAAAATATAAAACTCAGTACTAGGACTTGATGGGAATATAATATTTATTTAATGAACAAACAAACTACTGTCATCTGTGATTACAGGTGCACCTAAGGTCCTTCTGATACAACGCAGCAAAAACTGACAATTTTTTCCTTACTAGGACCTACAGAGAAATAGATTTATGTGACACAGTATACATATAGGTATATGAAAATAATGTCCTGGAATGATGTTTGTTTGCCCTTATTACTACTGAGCACTTCAATTTTTCTATTCTAGTCCTTTTTTTGGCAGGAAGCTAGGTCTAAGAGGAGACTGGTCTGATTTACAGTTTGAAAAACACTGCCAAATAGCATACTACTTAATGTGGAGGCGTCTGTTTTCAAATCCTGACTCTGCCATGTCTGAGTTGTATTACTTTGGGCAAATTATTTACCCTCTTTGTGCTTCTGATTACTCATTTGTAAAATAATAACTATATTTATGTTACACCGTTCTTTAGATTAGAAGATTAGAGTTTATCCATGGAAAGTGCCTACAATGCTGTCTGGGACACACTGAGTACTCAATAAATGCGTGCTACTGTTATTTCCTTGCTACTGTTGTTATTTGAGTCAAAGTCTAAGAATTAGGGTCCAACATAGAAGAGAGAAAAATCTAAAGTGAGATACAGTGGATATATAAAGTGCTCTGAAAACAGACTAGGAAGGGATATGTTGAATTCCATGTTCATAAAAAATCTCTTAGTTAATAACCAAAGCCATGCACTATTTATTTATTTATTTTTGCCATAGCTTCAAGCACGGCTTACCTATGATGTCATTTCTCATTGCTTCTGTAATTGGTATTGGTTTAGCAGCATCTGGAGATATATATTTGGTAAAAGTATTCACTGCATCTTGTTCTATACCTGCAAGGAAAGAAAGGGACAACTTCAAAACTCAAAGAGCAACGTGGACGAGTAATGGACTAGAATCATGAGCAGCAGACCTGTTTGTGGTATGACCAAGCAAACACACACACAAATCCATATACGTGTATTACAAATATAAATACGTATCACAAAGTATTTAGTACAAAACAAGCCTCCAGCAGGTTATGTTTTCACTGCCTGGTTTGTGGAACAGAGTTCTATGTGAATCTCCCCCCACCCCGGCCCCCGACTCCCAACCAAACTAATGAGCTCCGCAACGGCAATTACTTCCGCACGTTCTCTTTCCAGGTTTCTTCTCCAAGTTTCAACTTGAAGGACTTGCACAGCAAATGTAACAGCAAGAGCTGTTAAAAATAAAAAGTTATTTATAAACCTACACTTAAAATATTTTACAAAATGATTTCACATTCATAAACACATCTGTTTAACTTTCAACGACCTTAGAAGGTTAAAACAATAAGTCTCAAAACTTTTGAGTCTCAGGACTTCTTTGCAACCCTAAGTTATTGAGGAACCTAAAGATCTTTCATTAGTGGGAGTTTTGGCTATAGATATGAAGGTATTAGAAATTTTTAAAAACTGGGTCTGCCTGGGTAGCTCAGATGGTTAAGCCATTGCCTTTGGCTCAGGTCATGGTCCCAGGGTCCTGGGATCGAGTCCTGTGCATCAGGCGCTCTGCTTAGTGGGGAGCCTGCTTCTCCCCCGCCCCACCACCCCACTGCTCCCCCTGCTTGTGCTCGCTCTCCTCTGTCAAATAAATAAAATCTCTAAAATCTCTTAAAAAAAAAAAAACAAGAAAAATTTCTGACTCCATTAAAATTAACATTAGCAAATCTTTTTTAAGTTAACAAATACATTTTTTTAAAAGGTTTTATTTATTTATTTGAGAGAGAGGCAGTGAGAGAGCATGAGCGAGGAGAAGGTCAGAGGGAGAAGTAGACTCCCCGTGGAGCTGGGAGCCCGATGCGGGACTCGATCCAGGGTCTATGGGATCATGACCTGAGCCGAAGGCAGTCGTCCAACCAACTGAGCCACCCAGGCGTCCCAACAAATACATTTTTTAATGGAAAAAAAACCCTATTTTCCAAACAATAAATTTCCAAAATACATTTCCAAAAATACATTTTTTATGGGAAAAAACCCATTTTCCAAAAAATTAGTGGGAAGAGGGCATCATTGAACATTTTTGCAACACTCTGTTTATATTGATAGGAAACTGCCATGTTTTCATATCTGCTTTGGCATTCAATCTGCAGTGCTATTTTGTGTTGGCTGAAGTGTATTTTCATACAATGATAAAATACATACACACACACACACACACACACACACACACACACGGTCTTCATCCTTGTTCCTGGCAGAGAGCTTCTAAAACCCCTGGAATTTCCTGAGTGGTAGGGGTGAGAGAAGCATATTTTGTTATTCATAATATGCCCCTTTCAACCATAGAAAAGTTTATGGTAATGACGTGACTTGCAGAAATGGGGCTGGTTGCCAGAGAAACCAACCATGTGATTACAGAATTAGAACTTTCAGCCCCACTCCCCACCCTCCAGGGAGAGTGGAAGAGCTGGGGATCATCAAGTTAATCACCAATGGCTAGTAATTCAACCAATCGTGCCCACATTATAGAACCATAAAACCCCTGAATGAAGTGGTTCAGAGAGCTTCTGGGATGAATGCATCCATTTGCTGGAAGGGTGGCACATCCCAACCCCACAAAGACAGGGCCTCCTGCACTTGGGATCCTTCTTGACCTTGCCCTATGCACCTCTTCACTTGGTGGTTCACTTGTATACTTTATAACATACTTTATAATAAACCAGTAAAGTGTTTCCCTAGTTGTGTGAGTTATTATAAAAATACTATTGAACACAAGGAGAGGTTGTGGAAACCCCAGATTTATATAGCTGGTTGGCCAGAAGTATAGGTAAAAACTTGAGACTTGCAGCTGGCACCTGAAATGGGGGGCAATCTTGTGGGACTGAGCCCTTAACCTGGGAGGTCGGCGCTACCTCTGGGGAGTTAGTGCCAGAATGAATTAAATGGTAGGACCCCACAGAGAGGAGAATACTTGGTGTGAAAACCCACACATATCAGAAGCTTTGTGAATGGAGAAACGGTTTTCTTTTATCTGTATATATTTCTAAAGATTTTATTTATTTATCTGACAGAGAGAAGGAACACAAGCAGGGGGAGTGGGAGAGGGAGAAGCAGACTTCCCGCGGAGCAGGAAAACTGATGTGGGGCTCGATCCCAGGATGCTGGTATCATGACCTTAACCAAAAGCAGATGCTCGGGACGCCTGGGTGGCTCAGTTGGTTAAGCAGCTGCCTTCGGCTCAGGTCATGATCCCAGTGTCCTGGGATCGAGTCCCACATCGGGCTCCTTGCTCGGCGGGAAGCCTGCTTCTCCCTCTGCCTCTGCCTGCCACTCTGTCTACCTGTGCTCGCTTGCTCTCTCTCCCTCTCTGACAAATAAATAAATAAAATCTTTAAAAAAAAAAAAAAAGCAGATGCTCAACGACTGAGCCACCCATGCACCCCTCTTTAATCTATATTAAGAAAATCTTGCCTCAGACATGCAGAGATGGGAAAAGGAGTATTTTAACAGCTTTCTGAAATCACTGTGAAGATATTCTTCTTTGATACTACATCAGAACTCGACAAGTGGTAGTTTCTTTCTTTTTTTTTTTTTAAGATTTTATTTATTTGTCAGAGAGAGAGAGAGCGAGCGAGCACAGGCAGACAGAGGCAGAGGGAGAAGCAGGCTCCCTGCTGAGCAAGGAGCCCGATGCGGGACTCGATCCCAGGACGCTGGGATCATGACCTGAGCCGAAGGCAGCTGCTTAACCAACTGAGCCACCCAGGTGTCCCGACAAGTGGTAGTTTCTTAAAGGTTAGTTAGAATGTGGAAGTGCAAATTAGATCAGTAAACTTGTCTGTTATATTAAAACCCAATGGTCTATTTCCCATGGTAAATGGATCTTTTTAGTCTTGATTTTATGACATTACATATTTTTGAATATTTTCGAAAATATTGGTTCACTGACTTATGCAGACCTTCCAAATATGGATACACTGCATCATACAGTGTATCACATCATTAATATCACCTTATCAAACACTCTTTAAAGCTGCCAGAGCACAGGGTGGTGAAGACAAGTTTCCCAAAATTCTAATTTTCACTTGAAAAGGCTTACATTTTATGGAGGGCAACAAATACTGTCAGCAAAAAATACTATCAACAAATACTTGAAATGATAAGCTCATTTCATTCATTTCCAAGAAAACATCTGGAAAAATACCTAAGTCTGTGTAACCACAGTCTTTGGAGTAAAAATGGTATTCCATCAAAAAAGCAACTAACTGAAGAGGGCCTAGGAGGCTCAGCCAGCTGAGGGTTTGACTCCTGGTTTCAGCTCAGATCATGATCTCAGAGTCGTGAGATCAAACCCGGTGTGGGACTCTGCACTCAGCATGGAATCTGCTTTAGATTCTCTCTCCCTCTCCCTTCTGTTCACTCTCTAATAAATAAAATCTTTAGAAGTGTTGATCACTATGTGTACGTCTGAAAATAATATTACATCGTATGTTAACTAATTGGACTTTATTTTTATTATTATTTTTTGAAGACTTTATTCATTTATTTAACAGAGAGAGAATACAAGCAGGAGGAATGGTAGGGAGAGGGAGAAGCAAGCTCCCTGCTGAGCAGAGAGCCCAACATGGGTCTAGATCCCAGGACCCTGAGATCATGACCCCAGCCAAAGACAGATGCTTAATCGACTGAGCCACCCAGGTGCCCCACTAATTGGACTTTAAATAAAAAAAAATTAAAAATAAAATTTATGTCTTTAAAAAAACCCATATACCCAAGGGTTTTGATTTAACAAAATTAATTATCTACTTCCCCAAAGACATCTTTAAGTAAAACTGGCACTTAGTTTTACTGGAAGTATGTAGCAGCACAAAATGACTATTACTACAATTTGGCCCAGTGCCAGCAGGTTTTCCCACAGCTGTCCTTGCCCCATCAATACAAATATCAACACCATGAAAAAGACAAATACCATCTCTGAATTATCATGGAAACAGTTTTGACTAAATGGACCCTGTTGAAAAAAATTTCTAGGGACCCTCTATGGGTGTACAAACCATACTTTGAGAACCCCTGGGTTAATAGAACAGATTTTTTTTTTTTTTAAAGAATAGATTATCAGGACACCTGGGTGGCTCAGTTGGTTAAGCAGCTGCCTTCGGCTCAGGTCATGATCCCAATCCCAGAGTCCTGGGATCGAGTCCTGCATCGGGCTCCTTGCTTGGCAGGGAGCCTGCTTCTCCCTCTGCCTCTGCCTGCCACTCTGTCTGTGCTCACTCTCTCTGACAAATAAATAAATAAAATCTTAAAAAAAAAAAAAAGAATAGATTATCACTATTTTTACAGAAAAAAAAAAAACCTCTTATGTGCTAAAAACTAAAATGATCTATTTTAGTTAAGAAAGTGCTGGGGTGAGGGAGGAGCAAGGGAGAAGCAAAAACATAGTTTTTGTATGTGACTGAAGTTGTTATCAGCTTAAAGCAGATTGCTATAAGATCTTTTATATAAGTCCCATGGTGACCACAATGAAAGTACCTATGAGAGATATGCAAAAGAATGAGAAAGAAATGAAAGCACATCACTACATAAAAACAAGGGAACAACAAAGGAAGGCAGCAAGAAAGTAAAGAAAAAGACCTAAAAGCCACTCAGAAAAACAATGAGCAAGATGGCAACAGTAAATCCTATCCTATCAATAATTACTTTAAATGTAAATGGATTAAATTCCCCAAAAGACATAGAGAAGCTGAACTTTTTTTTTTTTTTAATAATCAAGATCCCACTACATGCTGTCTACAAGAGACCCAAATTAGATTTAAGGTTACACACAGGCAAAAAGTGAAGGAATGGAAAAAGATATTCCATGTAAATAGTAACCAAAAGAGAGCAGGGGCAAGAGGACTAACCTTGTATTAGACTAAACAAACTTTAAGTCAAAAACTGTCACAAGAGACAATGATAAAAGGGTCAATCCACCAAGACGCTGTAACAATTATAAATATATATGTACCCAACATCAGAGCATCTAAATATGAAAAGAAACCACTGACAGAAGCAAAGGAAGAAATAAAGAGAAAGACAATGACTTCAATACCCCATTTTCAATAATCAATATAGAACATCCAGACAGAAAATGTGGAAGGAAAGAGGACTCCAACACCACAGACCTAATGGACCTAACAGACAGATAAGATAGAGAATGTTCCACCTACAGCAGCAGAATAGAATACACATTCAGATCACTCTCTAAGACAGGTCATACATTTGGTCACAAAACAGGTCTTAAATTTAAGAAGACAGAAATCCTACCAAGTATGTTTCCCCACCACAATGGAATAAACTCAGAAGTCAAAAGCAAAAGGAAAACTGGAAAATTCAGAAATATGTGGAAATTAAACAATTATACTCTTGAACAACCAATGAGTTGAAAAAGAAATCGAAATGGAAATTTAAAAAATATCTTGAGACAAATGAAAACACAAAATACCAAAATTTTATTGGATGCAGTAAAACCAGTATCAAGGGGACATATTTATAGCTATAAATGCTTACATTAAGAAAGTAGAAAGATTTCAAAGAACCTAACTTTATGTAAGAAGCTAGAAATAAGAAATTAAAGTTAAAAGGAAGGAATAAAAATTAGAGAAGAAATAAAATACAGAATAGAAAAACAATGGAAAAAAATCAATGAAAAGGTTCGTTTTTTAAGAAGATCAACAAAGTTGACCAACTTTTAGCTAGAGACAAATAAAATAAATAAATGGAGATATTACAACTGATGCCACAGAACTAAAAGTATCACAAAACACTTATGAACAATAATATGCCAACAAATTAGATATATGCCAACAACTTGAAGAAATAAATTCCTAGAAACATACAACCTACTAAGACTGAATCACCAAGAAAGAGAGAAATTGAACATATCCACAATTTGTAAGGAGACTAATTCAGTAATCAAAAGCCCTTCCAACAAAGAAAAGCCCAGGAACAGATGGCTTCACTGGTGAATCCTACCACATTTAAAGAAGAATTAACAATAATCCTCAAACTCTTTCCAAAAGAATTAAAAATGAACACTTTCAAACTCATTTAATGAGGCCAGCAATACCCTAAATCCAAAGCCAGACAAAGACACTATAAGAAAATTATAGAACAAACAAACAGGGTTGCCCGGGGAGGGGGGTAGGGAGAGGGTGGTGGGGTTATGGACATTGGGGAAGGTATGTGCTATTAAATGTATAAACCTGGAGATTCACAGACCTGTACCCCTGGGCTAATAATACATTATATGTTAATAAAAAAATTAAAAATTAAAAAAAAGAACTACAGAATATCCCTGATGTGTGTGTGTGTATAAATATATAAATCCTCAACAAAATATAAGCAAACAGAGGGGCACCTGGGTGGCTCAGTGGGTTAAGCCGCTGCCTTCGGCTCAGGTCATGATCTCAGGGTCCTGGGATCGAGTCCCGCATCGGGCTCTCTGCTCAGCAGGGAACCTGCTTTCCTCTCTTTCTCTCTCTTTCTGCCTCTCTGCCTACATGTGACCTATGTCAAATAAATAAATAAAATCTTTAAAAAATATATATATATATAAGCAAACAGAATTCAACAGTACATTAAAAGCATCACATACCATGACCAAGTGGATAGTCCAACATATGAAAATCAATTATAGTGATATACCATATCAACTTGACAGATGCAGAAAAAGCATTTGAGAAAATTCAACACTTTCATTATTTAAAACTCTCAACACACTAGGAACAAAAGGAAATTACTTCAACATAATAAAAGCCATATATGGAACTCACAGCTAACATCTTACTCCATCATGAAAAACTGAAAGCTTTTCCTCTAATATTAGGAATAAGGCAAGGACGCCCACTTTTAACCTCTCTATATAACACTGTACTAGAAGTCTAGCCAAGGCTATTAGGATGGGGGGGAAGGGCAGTATCCAAATTGGAAAGGAAGAAGTTACATTATCTCTTTGCAGATGACTTTATCTTATATGTAGAAAACCCTGATGACTCCACAAAAAACTGATAGTTGAATTCAGAGTTACAGATACAAAATCAATATACAAAAATTAGCTCCATTTCTATATACTAACAATGAACTATACTAATCAAAAAGGAAATTAAACAAGTAATCCCACTTACAATAGCATCGCGGAGAACAAAATACTTAAGAATAGATTTAACCAAGGAAGTGAAAGATTTGTACACTTAAAACTGTAACGCATTGCTTAAAGAAATCAGAGGGCACAAATAAATGGAAAAATATCCTGTGTTCGTGAAATGGAAGACTTAATATTGTTAAGATGTCACTTCCCAAAACAATCTACAGACTCAACAGAACCCCTATCAAAATGTCAGTGGCATTTTTTGAACAGAAATAGAAAAAAAAATCCTAAAATTCACAAGGCACCACAAAGGACCTGAATAGTCAAAAGAACCTTGAGAAAGAAGAACAATGCCAGAGGCATCACGCCTCCTGACTTCCAAAACATTATAAAGCTACAATAATGAAAACAGTATGGTACTAGCATAAAGTACTAGCATAAAGACAGATATACAAACCAAAAGAACAGAACCACAATGAGATATCAATCATCTCATACCTGTTAGGATGATCATTACAAAAAAAAAAAAAAAGTTAACAAGAGTTAGCAAGATGTAGAGAAATTGGAGCCCTCATGCACTGTTGGTGGGAATGTAAAATGGTGTGACTACTGTGGAAAACAGTATGGAGACTCCTCAAAAAAAGTAACACTTACACCCTCCAGCCATGCCACTTCTGGGTTATTCATCAAAAAACAAACAAACAAAGCTGAAATCAGGATCTTCAAGAGATACTTTTACTCCCATTTCATTGCAGCATTATTCACAATTGCCAAGATATACAAACAATCAAACATCCGTGGACAGATACACATATAAACAAAATGTGGTACAGACATACAACGGAATATTGTTCAGCCATAAAAAGAAGGAACTACTGCCATATGTGACCACATGAATGAACCTTGAGGACATTATGCTAAATAAAATAAGCCAGTCACAGAACAACAAATGCTGCAGGATCCCACTTATATGCGGTATCTAACACAGTCAAACTCATAGAAGCAGAAAACAGAACAGTAACTGTAGAGGATGGAGGAAGGTACAGAGAGCGACTGTTAACAGGTATAAAGTTTCAGCTACCCAAAATGAGTAAGTTCTAGATATCTGCTATACAACACTGTATTTACAGTTAACAATATCGTACCATATACTTAAAAATTTGTTAAGAAGGTAGAGTTCAGGGGCGCCTGGGTGGCTCAGTGGGTTAAAGCCTCTGCTTTCGGCTCAGGTCATGATCCCAGGGTCCTGGGATCGAGCCCCGCATCGGGCTCTCTGCTCTGCGGAGAGCCTGCTTCCCCCTCTCTCTCCCTGCCTGCCTCTCTTGCCTACTTGTAATCTCTTTCTGTCAAATAAATAAATAAAATCTTAAAAAAAAAAAAAAAAAGACGACGACGATGACAAAAGAATTCAAAGAAAAAAGGGAAAGTGCAAGAGTTAGGACAAAAGCTCAGGTCTGACATCAGCACACCGGTACTGCCTCTAATATCCAGAGCGATAAAAAGATATGTTTTGGGGAAGGGAAGTTGTGCTTGTGTGTAAATTAATGCTCTCTACAACCAGGGCCTCAATGAAAGGTATCCATTGTGAAGATCTGGGGGGTCTATTCTGCCTTTAACCAGATATAACATAATCCAATCTAATTTCATTCTCTCAACAAACATTTATTGTACAGCCACTATGAGCAAATTGTTAATCAGAACAAAGACACTAGTTTTATTGAAAATGTCTGTCACAAAGCCTAAAAATCAGAACTTGGGTTGTTTCTCAGTTCTTGCTTTTCCACCATTAAAAACAGCTGCCAATCCCAGACAAATGCTGTAAGAAGCTGTACAGACACTAATGCATTTATTTTCTGGTCGATTAAGCTCACTGAAAGAAGTTTTGACACCTTTAAATAAAATATTAACTATATTTAATTTCAGAAACACTGAATGAGGTTACATCCTTCTTTTGGATCAGGAGAATTCAGTTTTCATTTAAGAATAAAAGGACACTGGGGCACGGAGGTGGCTTAGTCAGGTAAGTGTCTGCCTTCAGATCAGGTCATGATCCCAGAGTCCTGGGATAGAGCGCCAGCCCCTGCTTCTACCTCTGATTCTCTCCCCTCTCAGGCTCTTTCCGTCTCAATCTCTCAAATAAATAAAATATATAATAAAAATATATTTTATTTTTATATAATGTAAATATATTATAAAATATATTATATATTTATATAATATACATAAAATATATTATAAAATATAAATATATTATAAAGTAATAAAATAAAAATATAAAAATATATTTTATTTATAAATTTTATTTATTTGAGAGAGAGTGAATGAGAGTGAGTGAGCATCAGAGGGGAGAAAGTCAGAAGGAGAAGCAGACCCCCTGTTGAGCAAGGAGCCGGATGTGGGACTTGATCCCCAGACTCCAGGCTCATGACCTGAGCTGCTCAACCAACTGAGCCACCCAGGTGCCCCAAAATATTAATAAATAAATAAAAGGACATTAATATATTTTACACATTTTAATAAACTAATAAATGAAACAGCTTTAACTCAAGAAATACTGGGTTAGGGGCACCTGGGTGGTTCAGTTGTTAAGCATCTGCCTTTGGCTCAGTCTTGATCCCCGGGTCCTGGGATCGAGCCCCGCATCCCATCAGGCTCCCTCTGCCTGTTCCCCCTACTTGTGCTCTCATTGTCAAATAAATAAATAAAATCTAAGAAAGAACGAACAAAGAAATACTGGGTTAAGCTAAGATAAATGCTTTGGTCCAATTTCTGAAATACTCTTTAAATAAAAGAACAAAGGACGGGCACCTGGGTGGTTCAGTCATTAAGCATCTGCCTTTAACTCAAGTCATGATCCCAGAGTCCTGGGATGGAGCCCCATATAGGGCTCCCTGCTTAGCAGGAAGCCTGCTTCTCCCTCTCCCACTCCCCCTGCTTGTGTTCCCTCTCTCACTGTGACTTTGTCAAATTAAAAAAAAAACAAAAAACAAAAAACAAAGGAAAACAGAAATGCTTAAAACATCTGCTTTGTTTTTTAAAAACATACCTTTTAGGAACCCATGAGGCCAGATTACTGGAAACAAAGAACTTTCTTTCAATTATTTGAGTGATGTTCAAAACTCTTTTTTACTCACTTTAGTATTTCACTAAGAAGTTTTAAAATTTTTAAATGGCTAGGACTTTTCTTTTAACTGAAACTAATCCTTAACCACAACAAACCCCAAAACACAAAACTTTAACAGACTCCATGCAGAAGATACAAGTATATCCAGGACTTTATCGAGACTTTGGTACAACAGTATTTCATTAAAATGGATATATTTTAATCACTGACTTTTTTTTTTAAGATGTTATTTATTTATTTAAGAGAGAGCATGAGTGAGGAGAAGGTCAGAGGGAGAAGCAGACTCCCCATGGAGCAGGGAGCCAGATGCGGGACTCGATCCCGGGACTCCGGGGTCTTGACCTGAGCTGAAGGCAGTTGCTTCATCAACTGAGCCACCGAGGCGCCCTTAATCACCGACTTTAAAGAAAAAGCTGTGATTAACAGATTTAAACATGAAGAATAAAGAAATTCTTGGGGCCTCTATGTGTCTCAATCAGTTAAGCAACCGACTCTTGATTTTCAGCACAGGTCACCATCTCAGGATCATGAGATCAAGCCCCGCTTCAGCCTCTGTGCTCAGTGGAAGTGTGCTTGAGATTCTCCCTCTCCCTCTTCCTTTGCCCCCCGCCATGCACTTTCTTGCTCTCCAAAATAATAAAATAAATCTTAATTAAAAGAAAGAAAGAAAGAAAGAAAGAAATTAATTCTTCACACTATAAACTTCATGCAATGGACAAAAATTTTCCTGAATGCCCAGCCTGTAACTATTTCATTTATATCTGCCTCCTTGGGGACCAGTACAGTACGTGGCATTACACTCTAGGTGCATAGCAAATACCCATTGAAAGAATAAACTTACCACAAATACTGGCTGAAAGAATTAATTTACTTGATATAGAAACACATTTTTTTCTATTATTTTATTTTATTTTTTAAAGATTTTATTTATTTGATAGAGATCACAAGTAGGCAGAGAGGCAGGCAGAGAGAGAGGAGGAAGCAGGCTCCCCGCGGAGCAGAGAGCCTGATGAGGGGCTTGATCCCAGGACTCTGGGATCATGACCTGAGCTGAAGGCAGAGGCTTTAACCCACTGAGCACCCTATTTTTTTTCTATTATTTTAAACTAGCAGCCATCTCTATGAAAAAATTTGAAGTCAGAAATCCTTTTTAGTCAGAGGGAAGAGGCCTTCTGATAAAATGCCTTAAAGCAGAGAAGAAAGTCAAGGGAACTGGGTTTCAGCACAGGAACATGCAAGCCTATTCTTAAAGACTCTGCATTAGTCACTCCGAGTGGCTATTAAGGAGAATGTGTATTAGCAAAATGAAAAATTAACACATTTATTAACATCAGCTCAGAAGAACGTATCTTGTTAACCTCCACCTCTTTGCATAAAGATCCTAACACCAACCCAGTATCTATTTAAATGGAAGTACAGGGGCGCCTGGGTGGCTCAGTTGGTTAAGCAGCTGCCTTCAGCTCAGGTCAGATCCCAGCGTCCTGGGATCGAGTCCCACATCGGGCTCCTTGCTCGGCAGGGAGCCTGCTTCTCCCTCTGCCTCTGCCTGCCACTCTGTCTGCTTGTGCTCACTCGCTCTCTCTCCCTCTCTCTCTGACAAATAAATAAATTTAAAAAAAAAATTAAAAATAAATAAATAAATGGAAGTACAAAATACCAGTATATCCTAAAGAAGTTACTCAGAAGAAATTACACATCAACTCTGAGCTCTTAACCTCAATCTTTAGTTACAAAAGCAATAGGCCATTACAAATTCTTTTTGGTAAAGAGTTATAAGGACATATTAAGAAAACCCTAGGCTACCTGAGAGTGATACAGGCAAATGCAAAAAGGTTTTAAAAGAAAAAGTGTTTCCACTCTATGAAAAATGAGAGCTGGAACCAGAAGGAGGAGAGTAGGCATTTCTATGCTCCAGAAGTTCTAAATACAATTATAAGAGGTGCGGACACAAGGCCACATTCTGTAGCTAAGAGGTTTTAATACAGTGAAAATAATTATAATAGGAACCACAGAGGCAGATGTTAAACCACTATCTTCCCAATGTATTTGCTTTTATGGGGAAAACAGAAAATCCATACGCTGTGACTTGATTTGAAATCCTAAGAGAAGGTCAAGATGAAATAAGCACACACCACCCTATCTCCCACAGAATGCAACTAAAAACACTGGACAAATTTATCTGAGGACCTGGAAAAGTAAATGGTAGCAGGCAGACAAAGGAAACAAGAACTCGAAGCACCACCACACCAGGGGCAAGTTCCCCACTTTCTGTTCCTCCAGAATCTCCTAGCCTGGACTCAAAAGCTGACATTGCACACCAGATGCGCAAAGAAAAGCTCCAGAGAAGCCTTCTATTTCTGGTCTAAGGAGCAGGAAGGGGACTCCTATAGATAAGGGAGAGTGAGTGAATTTCCTGGACTCTTGTTTCATCCCTTTCACGCTAGTCCTGGTCCCCAAGGAACACCAGGCTAACAATGGGGGCAATGGCAGTAACAGGCAGGCTCTTAAAGCTCTACAGAGAAACTGTGGTCCCAGTATGAAGAGGAGAATCCCTAGTTCTGTGATCCTCTGCCCTCTCACTGCTTGGCCAGAGGCGGACATAGTCATGGAAAGTAAAGCCCCAACTTTTTAGCCAAACAACCAAGGAGGTGGGCTCCCCCAGGCACCAGAAGCCGTTAGGGAGACTGCAGAACGGGAGGTTCGTGAAAAGCTTACCAAGTTGTATGTGTGCTCCTGGGCTCATACGTGAGCTGGGCATGCATGGACTTGACTGTGAGAGCATACCAAAGGGTCTGAGAACTAAACTATGACCTTTCCAGAAAGGATGTTGCAGACGTATCATACAAGTAAAATCCAAAAAATGAATGGACTCTTGAACCACAGCTTACAGAATGCTAGCTGGAACTTGGAGCCTGAACCTAACCAGGCAAATTTGCTAAAGCAAAAATTCACCATTTTCTACAGGATTTAAACAGGACCCAGAATCACTAAAGTCAAACTGTCCATAATACAACCCAAAATTAACTGCCAATCAAAACCCCAGAAAATCCCACTATCTCAGAAAGGAAAAGACAAGCAAGATGATACAGATGCTGGAATTATAAAACAAAGTTGTTGTTGTTGCTATTGTTTTTTAAGAAGCTACTATAGGATGCCTGGGTGGCTCAGTCGGTTAGGTGTCTAGCTCTTAATATCAGCTCAGATCACGATCTCAGGGAAGTGGGATTGACCTTGCATCGGGTTCTGTGCTGAGCGTGGAGCCTGCCTGAGATTTTCCTCTCTCTCCCTCTCCCTCCGCCCCTCCCCTTCCCACAATTGCATGCTCACGCACATGTGCTCTCTTTTAAATTTAAAAAAAAAAAAAGGGGGTATTATAATCATGACCAAGAAGGTCAAATACTCTTGAAACAAATGGAAAGACTGCTTCCACAGAAAAATAGAAGATTTTAAAAAACCAAACAAATGGAAACTTTAAAACCAAACAATAATAATAATAACAACGATAACCCAAACTTAAAATTCACTGGAAAGACTCAAAGCATGATGTGATGATAGAGGAAAGATTCGGTGAACTCCAGAGATAATATGAATAGAAATTTTCCAAGCTAAACAACAGGAAAAAAGAATTAGAAAAAGTACAGAACCTCAAGGACCTACAGAACAATGACAAAGATACAACATTTGGGTCATTAAAGTCCCAGAAAAAAAGGAAAAAAATACAGTGCCCCAAGAATGTGAAAAACAGTGGCTGAAAATTCACCCCCAAAACAGCAAAAACCTAACTTCTAAAATCAAGAAGCTCAGTAAACCTCAAATAGGAAGAAACTCAAAGAAATCCATACCTTAACACTATAACCAAATTTCTGAACATTAAAGACAGGGAAAATATCTCAAAAGCATCTATAAAAAAGATGTTAAATACAGAGTAATAATTCCAAGATTGCAGATTTCTACCAGAAACCACAGGGGCCAGAGGCAGTGAAACACCACTTTCAAAGTGGTAAAAGAAAAGAACTACCAACCTAGAATTCCCTATCAAGCAAAAATTCAAAATAAGGAGATTCTCAGATGGAAAATAACTGAGAAGATTCTCTGACAGCAGACTCACTCTAAAAGAAATGCTAAAGGATTTCTTGAGACACTGGTAAAATGGTACCAGGAATAATAACCAAACTTCAAGAACGAAGGAACAGCAACAGCTACAGCAAATATCTGGTTTAAATATAATCAACAATTCTTCTTTTAAGTTCTTTAAATTTTATACAAGAGTTGAAAGCCAACGTCCTAACATAGTATGATGGGGTTTTCACGGAAAATAGATGACAAACTATACCATGTGAGTGGGAAGGAAAGGGACCTAGGTGGCATGCTCTACATCCACTTAACATGATAAATGCTAATTTTTTAAAAAAGATTTTATTTATTCATTTGACAGATAGAGATCACAAGTAGGCAGAGAGGCAGGCAGAGAGAGAGGGGGAAGCAGGCTTCCTGCTAAGCAGAGAGCCCAATGTGGGGCTCGATCCCAGGACCCTGGGATCATGACTTGAGCCGAAGGCAGAGGCTTTAACCCACTGAGCCACCCAGGCGCCCCCAAAATGCTAATTTTAAGTAGACCATATAGGCATGTATATTGTAATCCCTAGAGAAACCACTAAAAACCTATACAGAGAGATATAATCAAGAACTCATAGGGGCCTGAGTGGCTCAGTCAGTTGGGTATCTGCTTTTGGCTTGGGTCACGATCTCAGGGTCCTGGGGTCAAGCCCCATGTCAGGTTCCCTGCTCAGCAGAGAGTCTGCTTCTTCCCCACAGCTTCTGTGTGCTCTCTCTCTTCTCAAATAAGTAACCTTTAAAAAAATTCATAAATTGTTAGAAAAAGGAAAAAAATCAAACGATCCAAAAGAAAGAATAGAAAAATCAAAGGATGAGAAACAAAGGGAATAAAGAAAAAAAATAAAATGGGAGACCTAAATCCAAATACATTAATAATTATACTTAATATCATTACATATGTTATAATAACAAGTAGGAGTAATTATACTTACATATTACAATGTAAGTAATCATGTTACAACTACACTTAATACAAATAACTATTCTAAAACTTGCACTGAAATAAATTTATCAACAAAAAATCAGACTGTCAGAATGGATTAAAAAAAAAAATGACCCAACTACATGCTATCAAAAGAAACTCACTTTGAAAATAATAAAGGCAAGTCAAAAGTAAAGGGACAGAAAAAGATATACCATGTGAACACCAATCAGATTAAACTGAAGCAGCTATATAAATCAGATAGCAGATTATTTCTGAATTTAGAAGAACTGAAGTTACCACAAAGAAGAACATTACATAATGATAAAAGATTTGATTCCCCAAGAAGATATAATGTACACACCTAACAACAGAGCCTCAAAATGCAAAAATGGATAGAAGTCAACGTATAATTGGAAAAATCCACAATTATGGTTGGAGTCTTCAACATTCTTCTCTCAGTAATGGATATAAAAAGCATACAAAGTATCAGCAAGGATACAGAAAAACTGAACATAATCATCAACCAACTCAATCTAACTGACATTTACAGAAAACTATAGAACAGCAGAATATACATTCTTCTCACTGTATGTGAGATATTCACCAAGACAAACCATATCCTAGACCATTTAAAAATTTTAACAAATTTAAAATAACTGAAATAGTGTTTTTTTTTCAGAGTATGTTTTCTGACCATAATATAATTAAATGAGAAATCAATAACGGAAAGATAACAGGGCAAAATTCTCCAAACACCTGAAAATTAAACATTTCTAAATGATCATGGGCAAAAGAGTAAGATATAAGGGAAATCAGACATTTAATTTTTGCTCCAAGTATCAGAATTTGCAGGGTATAGCTAAAACAGTGATTAGAAGGAAATCTGTAGCATTACATGCTCATCTTTTCTTTTTTTTAAAGATTTTATTTATTTGACAGAGAGAGATCACAAGGAAGCAGAAAGGCAGGCAGAGAGAGAGGAGGAAGCAGGATCCTGCTGAGCAGAGAGCCTGATTCGGGGATCAATCCCAGGACCCTGAGATCATGACCTGAGCAGAAGGCAGAGGATTAACCCACGGAACCACCCAGGGGCCCCTACATTACGTGCTTCTCTTAAAGAATGATCTCAAATAAACAATCTAAGTTTCTACCTTAAGAAATGAGAAAAAGGGGACGCCTGGGTGGCTCAGTGGGTTAAGCCTCTGTCTTTGGCTCAGGTCATGATCTCAGGGTATTGGGATCGAGCTCAGCTTCAGACTCTCTGCTCAGCAGGGAGCCAGCTTCCCCCACCCCTGCCCCACCTGCCTCTCTGCCTACTTGTGATCTCTGTCAAATAAATAAATAAAATCTTAAAAAAAAAAAAAGAAACGAGAAAAAAGAGCAAAATAAATTCAAAGCAAGCAGGAGGAGAGAAGTAATATAACAGAGAATCCATAAAATTGAAAACAGGAAAAAAGAGGAAAACCAATTAAATCAAAAGCTGGTTCTTTGAAGACGACAGATTAAACCGTTATATATACTGACAAAAAAAGACACAATTACCAACATCAAGAATGAAAAAGATGAAAAAGGGATTATCACTACAAACTCAAGATTAAAGGGACAGCAAGGGCATGCTAGATAGTTACATGCCCATAAATTCAACAATTCAATGAAATTAAAAATTCCTTCAAAAGCACAAACTGCTAACATTCACTCAAGAAGAAACAGATAACCTGAATAGTCCCATGCCTATTAAAGAACTTGAATTCATAGTTTGAAATGTTCTCAAAACAAACAAATCCAGGCCCTTGAAAATTCTACCAAACATTTAAAGAAGAAATAGTAACAATTCTACATGATCTCTTCCAGAAAATAGAAAAGGTGGGAAAACTTTCCACACTCATTTCTGGGGGCCAACATCACACTGATACTACTAAAACCAGACAAAAGCAGTGCAAAAAAAAAGCCACAGACCAAATCCATCATAAACATAAATGCAAAAATGCTCAACAAAATTTAGAAAATCACATCTAGCAACATGTAAAAAGAATACACCACAATCAAATGGAGCTTATCCTTGAAATGCGAGCTTATTCACACTTTTAAAAGTCAATCAATATGATCCACCATATTAACAGACCAAAAAACAAAACAAAACAAAAAAAACAAGGAAAACCATAAGGCCATATCAAATACAAAAAAAACATAAACTTCAACATCATTCATGATTCAAACAACTCTCAGGAAACCATTAAGAGGATCAAACTTCATCAACCTGATTAAGGGCACTGACAAAAAAAAAAACAAAACCATGACTAACCTCATACTTACAGTAAGTGAAAGACTGAATGCTTTCTCTTCAAGATCAAGAACAAGACAAGAATATTTATTCTCACCACTCACAAGAAGTCCTAGCTAGTACAGTATGGCAAGGGGAAATAAAAAAAATATCGGAAAGGAAGAAGTAACACTATTCTATCCACAAACAACATCCATGTCTACATAGAAAATTTCAAGCATTCTACAGAAAAGCTGCTAAAATAAGTGAGTTCATAAGGTCACAGAATAGAAGGTTAATATATAAATATCAATCATATTTATAAATACTGGCAATAAACAATTAGTAACAAATTTTTAAAAATATCACTCACAAGAGCACCAAAAAGAAATATTTGGATATAAGTTTAACAAAACATATGAAGGAGCTGTATGCTGAAAACTACACAATCCTGATGAAAGAAATCAAAGACTTGAGAAAATAAAGATATACCAAGTCCATGGATTTTAAGACCTGATACAGTTAAGATGTAAATTCTTCCCAAACTGACCTATGGATTGCATGCAATTCAGTAAAAATTCCAGCAGGATTTCCTTGTAGATATAGACAAGATTACGCTAAAAAAATATATGAAGAAAAAAAAACTAGAATAGACAAAACAATTTGGAAAAAGAACAAACTTGGAGGACTCATACTAACCGATTTTAAGATTTACTGTAAAGCTACAGGAATCAAGACAGTGGGTATTAGTTAAGGAACAAACATATGTATCAATGGAACAGAACAAGTCCATGAAGAGAATATGGTTAAAGTACAAAGGCAACTCAATGGAGTAAGAGTAGTCTTTTCAATTAGTGGTGTTGCAACAACTGGGTATCCATATGCAAAAAAACAAAAACAAAAACAAAAAAACCAACCCCCCCCATATATATATATATATACACACACACACACACACACCAATACAAAAAAGCTTGACCTAACCCTTACATCTTATACAATATTAACTCAAAATAGACCATATATCTAAGTATGAAGTACAAAACCATAATACTTTTAAAGAACACTTTTAGAAGTGTTCTTTAAAAATACTTTTAAAGAGGGACGCCTAGGTGGCTCAGTTGGTTAAGCAGCTGCCTTCAGCTCAGGTCATGATCCCAGTGTCCTGGGATCGAGTTCCACATCGGGCTCCTTGCTCGGCAGGGAGCGTGCTTCTCCCTCTGCCTGCCACTCTGTCTGCTTGTGCTCGCTCGCTCTCTCTCCCTCTCTCTCTGACAAATAAATAAATTTTAAAAAATTTAAAAAAATACTTTTAAAGAATACTTCTAGAAGAACACAAAGGAGAAAATCTTCATGAACTTAAATTAGGAAAAGGTTCTTAGGATATGATTCCAAAGAAAAAAGAAAAAAAAAGGGAAAGAAAAAAACTGGTAAATTAAACTTAATCAAAAAGTTCTTTTGTTCTGTGAAAGACACTATTAAGAGAATGAAAAACCAAGCTATAAACTAGGAGAAAACATTTGCAAATCACATAACCAATAAAGGCTGTATACCCAGAACACAAAAAGAACTCTCAAAATTCAATAATAAAACAGACAATCCAATAAAGTATGGGCCTATGTTGCTGGTGAAAATGCGAAATGGTACAGCCACTCTACAAAACAGTCTGACAGTTTCTTACCATTTTCAACACACACTACCTATTCCAGCAAACCTATTTTTGTATATAGGTTTTACCTATATATTTACTATATATTTATATATATATTATTATATTATATATTATATAATATTATATTATAATATTATATTTTATATTATATTATATATATATTACCTATATATTTACTATACTTATATTTACTATATATTTATTGAGAAATAAAAAATTTTGTTCACACAGGGGCTCCGGCTCAGTAGGTTGGGCCTCTGCCTTTGGCTCAGGTCATGATCTCAGGGACCTGGCATCGAGCCAGGGCTCTTTGCTCAGCGGGGAGCCTGCTTCCCCCCTCCCCCCTCTGCCTGCTTGTGATCTGTCAAATAAATAAATAAAATCTTAAAAAAAAAATGGCCACACAAAAACCTGTACACAAATGTTTATAGCAGCTTTTTTAAAAAAAAGATTTTATTTATTTATTTGAGAGAGAAAGAGAGAATGAGAGAGAGCATGAAAGGAGAGAGGTCAGTGGGAGAAGCAGGCTCCCTGCAGAGCGGGGAGCCAGATGCAGAACTCGATCCCGGGACTCCAGGATCATGACCTGAGCTGAAGGCAGTCGCCCAACCAAATGAGCCACCCAGGTCCCCCTGCCCTTTTTTTTTTTTTTTTTAAGATTTTATTTATTTATTTGACAGAGAGATACACAGAGAGAGGGAACACACAGCAGAAGGAGTGGGAGAGGGAGAAGAAGGCGTCCAGTCAAGAACCAGGTCTCAATCCAAAGACCCTGGGATCACGATTCAAGTCCAAGGCAGATGCTTAACGACTAAGCCACCAGGTGCCTCTAGAGCAGCTTTATTCATAATCATCAACAGGTGGAAACAATCCAAATGTCACTCAGCAGGTGAATGGATGGTACATCCATACAATGGAATATTAGCAATTAAATGCACGAACTACTGACAGAATATGGATAAATTTCAAACCATTACACTGACTGATAGAAGCCCAGTCTCAGCGGCTACATAGATAAATAAATTCACTCGTCTGGCACTCCAGAAAAGGCAAAACTACAGAGTCAGAGAATAGGTCAGTGGTTGCCAAGTCCTGGGATAGAGGAGTGTTTAACTATAAAGGTGACAGAACTGTTCTTATGCTGACTGTGATGACAGTTACAGGAATCTATGCAAGTGTTAAAATTCATGCAAGTATACATCAAAAAAGGTCAAATCTACTGCATAAAAATTTTAAAAGTAAAACAACTAGTACTCCTTTAATGATTCCACTATTTCTATTTTTTACTGAAATAAACCATCACCAAAACAAAAAGCTTCCAAAAACAATAGACTGTATTACAATGACAGAAACAGACTTCCATTTCCAGAAACAGGCCAGACTAAACGTTCAAAGAAATTCTTCCCAATACTGAATTCTCCCAAGATGCTTTTTGATACACGTAAAAAGTATATCAGAGTTTGTGGTAAAGGGAAACAGTAATAGCTCAGAATTCAGAATCTGGGTTTTGTTCGTTCGTTTGTACAGAAGGAATGCACTAGGCTTGTACATATACCATGTTAATATTCTTAGCAGTATGAGGGACACCACCACATAATCAAACACATTCACATTTCTGCAGTTAGTTCACACCAGTCCAAGTTTTTTTCATTTAAAAAATAACATGCGATAGAGCTTCCTGGATTTCTAAATTGCAGATAAGGAAATTGTGGACCTGCAGGAGCCAGTACAAATCAAGATGGGCAAAGTGCGAGACACGCAGCGCCGTCACCTGGGAAAACCAGCAATGCCAAGAGACTTGAAGTGTGCGCTTTCAAGGGCAATTGCTCAGGGCCCAAACAGGGTAGAAGATTAGACCAAAATCATGCCAAAGGCCCTAAGAATTTGCCTGAAAAACCCAAAGACCAAATGTATTTTAAGTGGTACCAGGAAGGTAGTAAAGCTGGGCCCAGATGCAAGGCAAAAAGCAAATGCCAATATACTCTAGAATAACACAATTTATTTTTATTTTTTTCCTGGGAAAAACCCAATTTAAACAGCATTCTCAAAGAATTCCCACAGAAAAAATCCAAAATCCATGTTCAGACAGCCAAAAACCACTAAAATCACAAGCTACCAAGAGTGTGAATCTGAAGAAACAAATGCTGAATCAGATTCATAAAACCTACAGATATTAGAATCATCAGATGATGAATATATGTTTAATAAACTTAAAGAAATACAAAATGGGCTCAGAAGTGGGATGAAGGGATAAAGGAACAAGAAACTAAAAACTGACCAGGCAAATCTGAATTAAAAAAAATATCTAGAGATACAAAATTCAGTAACATTTAGATTTTAAAAAATTGTAAATTATTGATTCAACAGCAGATTAGACCCATCTTAAGAGACAATAAATGAAAAAAAAAAGACAATAAATGAACTAAAACACAGATCTGAAGAAAACCATCGATGTAAAAAAGCTGCATACTATATAGTTTCAAGCATATGACCTGCTGGAAAAGGCAAAACTAGGGAGACACTAAGATTAATGGTTCTCAGGGATTAGCAGGTAGGAAGAGTTGAAAAGGCAGAGTGTGGACAGTTTTTAGGGCAGTAAAAATACTCTTAACACCATAATGATGGACCCATGCCATTGTGTATTTGTTGAAAGCCATTGAACGCACAGCACCAAAAGTGAACCCTGATGTAAACTGTGGACTGTGGTGACTATAATGTGTCTGGGTCGGTTCAACAACGGCAACTAATGTCCCACTCTGGTAGGGGACGTGGATGATGGGGGTGGCAGGCCTATATATGTGCGGGGGCCAAGAGTATACAGGAAATTGCTGTACCCTCCTCTCAATTTTGCTGTGAACATTAAATTGCTCTGAAAAGGGGCGCCTGGATGGCTCAGTCAGTTAAGCATCTGTCTTGGGCTCAGGTCATGATCTCAGGGTCCTAGGATTGAGCTCCCAGCGGGTGAAGGGCTCCCTGCTTAATGGGGAGTCTGCTTCTCCTTCTCCTCTCTGCTCGTGGTCTCTCTTGCTATCTCTGTCACTGTCTCTCTCAAATAATTAAGTAAAATCTTAAAAAAACAAAACAAAACAGGAAAACTGCCCTGAAAAAATAAAGTGTTATGGGGTGGGGGGGAGGGGGGAGAAAAGAAAAAGCAAACAAAGAAAAACCAAAAAAGAATCACCTATCCCTACGAGAAGAAAAGAAAAGATAAGATGAAGACAGGAAAAACATGGAGGCTGTCTAATCAGAATTCCAGAAGGTGATAACTGAAAATTTAAGAGAGTATAACTTCCAAATGAACAGAGAATAAAGAGGTGCTGTTGTTGAAATGCTGATTTTAACTCGAACTCCCTGCTCACTCTATAATCCGAGGTAAGTTACTTAACTGTCCTAAACCATGGTTTTCTCAATTGTAAAATGGGGCAATAATGCCGACCTCAGAAGCGGTATGGCCATTGGGTGAAATTCGAGTATAGCACGTGGCACAGAACCCAATAAATGTCACCCGTTGGCAATTAAAAAATAATTTTACCTGCAAAGCAGCAGTAAATTAGTAGTAAATTAAGAATGAGATGAGGATGAAATAAGCAACCCTGGATAATGGTTTGATTTCAAAATCTCTGGAAGGCAGAGGTAGGATGACATTCAACCCTTCTTCATTTGTTAATTCTGCTAAGGAGCCTTCAGAGGATCCAATCTGTCTGTATCCCTGCTGTTCCTTTTTCATACACCAATCCTTCTCCAGGACATTCTCCAAATCCTTCCAAATTTGCAAGTGGGTGTGAGAGAAAACTATTCTAATTCTTTTATTCCTCGCCTCAAGTTCTACTTTGTAAACTGATTAAACAAACAGGATAAAGAGAGACAAGAAAACCACATACTTACTTTTCATTAATTTTCCTGATAATTCCTTTAGTGGTGAAGAGGGACTATTTCTACTGGCTACTAGAAGTCTAGAGGAGGGTTCTTGGGTTTCCACGGAAACTGGGTGCGTTCCTGTTCTGGCCATTTCAAGATGGAGAGAATGGGCACTGTCACATTCCCGGGAAAGCAGCAAATGATTCTGAATGTTGCTAGTTCTATTGTTCAGGTCAATTCCTTCGGACTGAGTCATAAGCAACTGAGCTGAGCTAGAATCCTCCAATCTCTTGTCAAGAGACTCAGTTACAAAAGATGTTGCAGTTTCATGCTTTTTAGATGGAGAGACAGGCTCAGCCAATGCGCTCTGCTTCACGGTGTTGAGACTGTGTGCTCTTATTCGGGACCAAGTTGTAGAGTGAAAACTTTCAGCTTCTAACCAAAATTTAACCAAATGCTCCATTCTCCGAAGTTCCATGAATTGAATGAAATAAGGGAGGACAACAGTGTCGTGCAGGACTTGTTCAAGGGTCTTTGAAAGACTTGATTTGGCCTCTTGAGTCTGGTAGTCCAGACAAGATCTGCCTAAAAGAAGCAAAAGATTAGCAGTTCAGTAACAAATAATTTAAGATTAATGGATTAGTCAGCCACAATCGGCATTAGTAGTACCAGAATTCTTGAATAAAAGTTTACTTCCCTAGCAATTTAATGAATAAAGAACTAGAAATACTATCACTGTGACTGCTAAACAGGCAAAGAAACAAGTGTCCAAACTTAATTAATATATTAAAAAGCTCTAACTCAATTATTCTTATCCAACTTTTAATGGCAGTTCAGACCATGGAAATTCTTGGGAAAAAAAAACATCTTATGATACTAGTACCAAAGAAAGGTGGCCAATAAAAATATGAAAATATATTCACTCTAATTAAAAATGCCAGAAAAGCAAATTAATACATTTTTGTCTGTCAAATTGGAAGATGTTTCTTCAAAAACAATAAAAACCAACAAAGGCACAGCAGAGCAGGCAACACTGTCACCCACTGATGATGAAAATAAAAAATAACAAAACCTCTTTGGAAGAGCATTCAGTAACAGAGGGCAAAGCTGTAATAATCTGCATGGCTTCGCAATCCAGTAACGCCACCTCTAGGAACTTTTCCTGAGGAAAAATTGTCCATGTGTGCATTTAGCCAGAAAAATGTAACCAACGCTCAGTGTTCGTTACAACAGAATAAAGAGTAGCTGTGGGATTTTTATCTTGAGAAATTAAACTTACCAAAATTTAATAAAATTAAGTTCATTATATATGTAACTAAATTTAGGTTACGATTACAACCACAAACTATTTATTAAACAAAAACAATTTTTTAAACATTTACAGCATTGACATTTTGAGGTTCAGCTTCATAAAATTAACAGGGTTGAAGCATTTCATGTGTCATCCTTGCTGGCTGTCTCATTTTCTTTTTTCTTTTTTCTTTTTTCGAGAGAGGGCGCGAGTGAGCAAGCATAGCCCAACCCAACACGGGGCTCTATCTCATGACCCTACCTGAGCTGAAATCAAGAGCGGGGTGCTTAACCAATTGTGCCACCCAGGCGTCCCCTGGGTATCTCATGTTCAAGGTTAACCAATGCATCTCTGTTAACATCACTTCCTTGAACTTCACAAAATTCTGATCCTTTGCAAGATTTACAAATTTTTAAATTAAAATTTTAATTCTGAGATAATGGTTAGTTCAAATACAATAGTAAGACACAATACAGGGAGATCCCATGTACCCTTTACCCGGGTTCCCCAAGGTAACATCTTACAGCACCATGTTACAGTATCACATCAAGGTACTGACGTGGCTACGACCATGAACCTTACTCAGATTTCCCCATTTCACCTGTACGCACCTGTGGACTTCATTCTGTACAAGGGAATCCATGCAACTTTATCCTGTGTAACTGCCAAGTTACCGAACAGTTCCAATGCCACGTGGATGCCTCATGTGGCCTTTTATAACCACCTCCTCCATTCCTCACCTCTGGCAAACACTACTCTGTCCTTCATTTCTCTAATTTTGTCATTTCAAGAATATTATACAAATGGAATCATACCGCACATGACCTTTTGGGACTGGCTTTTGATGCTCAGCATGATTCCCTTGGGACTCACGCAAGTTGTTAGGTAAATCAATAGTGTGCTCTTCTTTATTGCTGAGTAGTAGTATTCTGTGGTGTGCACGTCCCAGTGTGTCTAACCACTCACTCGCCTGCTGCAAGACAGCCGGTTTTTGGCTTTTAAGCTGCTATGGACATCGGGATACAGGCTTTTGTGGGAATATAAGTTTCCACTTCTCTGGGATAAAGGCCGAAGAGTGCAACTGCAGGGTCATATGACATCTGCACGTTTTGCTCTATAAGAAACGCCAAACTATTTTCCAGAGTGGCTGTACCATTTCACATCCCTACCAGCAACACAGGTGTAATCCAGTAAAACTTACAATTTACTTTGTGATCAATACAAATGCTGTTTGCAGTGTACTGCTGAGTGTGGCCCACAGACACTCTGACATCTTTGAACATATACAACTGCAAAGATGTCAAAAGACGGGCTAATTTTATTAGACATCAATTTATTCACTTTTCTTTCAATTTATGATACCATGACACACAATTTTTATAAAGTGCAGAACTGTGGGTAACAAAAATTCAGAAAACCTTGATTTCCTGCATATCTTTTTTGGGGGAGGGGGAGGAAGAAGTTATTTTAACATAGTAGGGATCCTACTACACTCACTGTTATGTGACTGTATTTTGCACTTTAACCTTAGATATTTCTCTAGGTCATCTTCGGACTTTTAAACAGCTCCCTAATATTCCAGATGCAGGTACACCACAATGTATCTACTTCTCCATTGCCAGATATGTACATGTTGCTCCTCATTTTTCGCTTTCACAAACAACACTGCAATAAACAGCTTTATACATACTTGCATCTACTTATTTTGCATGTATGTGACATCTGAGGGCTAGATCTTTTATTTCACATTCTGATAAATGCTTCCACACTGCCTTCCAAAAAAACCTTCATCAATCTACAGTTCCACTAAATAGAACTGGCTATTTCTCTTCATCTCCATTACCATTCAAATTGTCAAACTTTAAAGATTTGCTGATGTGTTAGGGAGAACATTAACTCATTACTTAAATTTGCAATTTCCTGAGTATGAGTGAAATGAGGCATCTTATTCATATAATTAGTGGTTAAATGTATTTCTTCTTCTGGAAATGGCCCATTTTTTTTTTCCTGAGAATGATTTATATTTTATGCTTATGGGAACATAATAGAGTATCATTTGTTATACTTATAGTTGTTATTTTTATTTATTTTTTGAATTTCATTTGTTTTTGTTTTTTTAAACATTTTATTTATTCATTTGACAGCGAAAGAGATGGGGAGAGAGGGGACATAAGCAGGGGAAGTAGGAGAGGGAGAAGCTGGCTTCCTGCTGAGCAGGGAGCCTGATTTGAGGCTCGATCCCAGGACCCCAGGATCATGACCTGAGCCAAAGGCAGACACACCTAACGACTGAGCCCCCAGGTGCCCCTAATTTTATTTTTTAAGGAGGCTTCATGCCCAATGTGGGGATCGAACTCACAACCCTCAGATCAAAAATCATATGCTCTTATCTTAAATACATTTTTCCAAAGCACATTCCCATTATACAGTTCTACTATCCTCCAGCAAGTGTTTCCCATAATACATGCAAATCCTTCCTACTGGAAGTTAACAAAAAGTTAGTCACTTACCCAGGTCGCCAAAATGAGCAGCCTCCATGTGGCTTGGCTGCTTCTTAAGTGTTGCTGTCCTGCTACTTGAAAAGGAGTCCATGTTGGCAGAAATGGCATTGATTGCAACATGACTTGGTCCTGCTGCCTCCAGCAAGGCATGATTTTTAGTGCTTTTTTGTGGGGAATGTACAGATATTGAAGCTATAATTTTTTGGAAAAAAAAGGTTAAAAATTAAACACAATTTGATAGCCTAAAAATGTCTCATAAAGGGCTTTAAGAGAACTTTAAAAATTAAATTTTGTAACACTTCCCTTAAGCATGCACACTCAACAAAATACTTACAGGAAAGGTAATCAAGCAGCAGAAAACTGGAAAGCAATGTCCTATTATTATTTATAACTCTCAAAATACTGTGCAAAAAACAGAACTTAAAACAAGAGATGTTTCTTTGAGAACTTCTACTGATGACAGAAAGTACCAAAGCCAGAAAACATTCTGATATATGGACCTTTTCAATTCCTTAATCCTTTTTGTCCAAGGAACAAAACTAAAACTTGTGGAATGGGGTAAAAATGAGAAAAATATTCTTCAGAATACTTATTTTACTTTTTTAATTTTTTTTTTTTTTTTTTTGGTCAGAGGGAGAGAGAGGGAGTGCACAAGCAGGGGGAAACAGCAGGCTGAGGGAAAGCAGGCTCCCTGCTGAGTAGGAAGCCCATCGTGGGACTCGATCCCAGGCACCTGGGATCATGACCTGAACTGAAGGCATATGCTTAAGCCACCCAGGCATCCCCTTATTTTACTTTTTAATTGGGTAACAAAATTTCTCTAATGAAAAACATTTATGGGGCACCTGGGTAGCTGTCGTTAAGTGTCTGCCTTTGGCTCAAGTCATGATCTCAGGGTCCTAGGACAGAGTCCCACATTGGGCTCCCTGCTCAGCAGGAAGCCTGCTTCTCCCTCTCACACTCCCCCTGCTTGTGTTCCCTCTCTCGCTGTGTCTCTGTCAAATAAATAAATACAATCTTAAAAAAAAAATTTTATGATCAAAGTTCAAGCTGCTTAGAGATAAAACATACTTGAAAAATTCACAAAATACATTTTCCTTAGTAGTCTGAAGAAACAGCCTATTGACATCAGAATAAAGAGGTTACCCATTTGGTAACAGGAAATAAGCAACTCAGTATTATAATACTGTCAAAGTAGTCCTGTGACCTTGATGCTACAGCTGGATCAGCATTCTACATCTCCTATTTATTCCATACAAATATTAATGACTCTTATTAAAGGTTTTTAAAAAGTGTTAGCCTAGCACACTGCTATAGCAAGAAGAATAGAAGGGACACCCGGGTGGTTCAGTCGGCTAAGCGTCTGCCTTCTGCTCAGGTCATGATCCCAGGGTCCTGGGATGGAGTCCCACGTTGGGCTCCCTACTCAGCGGGGAGTCTGCTTCTCCCTCTGCCTGCTACTCTCCCTGCTTGTGCTCTCTGACAAATAAATAAAATCTTAAAAAAGAAATTAAAAAAAAAAAAAAAAAAGCACACCATGTCAGAAATGGTCTCCTTCCCTGACTCCTCTTCCTGAGGCTCTCTGCTCTTTTATTCTTTCTGCTAGAAACATTTACTCTCAAACCTTTTAATTATTAATAGAGCCAACTTTTCTGAAAAGATTATTTAAACCTGTAAGCACTCCTCTTTTTCCCACAAATAAACTTGAGACCCTGATACATCTGTTAAAACAGGTAAAACTCCAGATAAAATAGGTACCTAAAATCTGAACAGATATCTAAAAGAGATTTTTTAAAAAGTTATTAGGGGATGCCTGGGTGGCTCAGTCATTAAAAATCTGCCTTCGGCTCAGGCCATGATTCCAGCATCCTGGGATCCAGCCCTACATTGGGCTCCCTGCTCGGCGGGGAGCCTCCTTCCCCCTCTCACACCGCCATCCCACCCCTGCTTGTGTTCCCTCTCTCACTATGTCTCTCTCTGTCAAATAAATAAATACATTTAAAAAAAAAAAAAGAGTTATTAGTAACTCTGGCTGATTCAAGGGGAACATCTCACTCACACTCTGGACCTCTCTGCAACAGCTCATAGGGTACACCTCTATGGAACTGGAGCCCCAGTGGGGAAGGCCTGACCTGCATCTGACACCTGTCCTTTGATTCGGGCTTGGGGCCTATTAATTCCTTACCGCTAGCTATTCTCACTTTGACTTTACTGTATCAAGACCAATTTGTCCAAATATCAAACTCACCGCATCTTCTTCCAAACTAATGTTTTTACTCAATTTCCCTATCTCTGCTCAACCTCCAAAGCTCAAAATCGTGGGCCCATTCTTTTTCACTCTACACGTTTATGTAACATTGGTTGATTTTTCCTTAAAGGTATTTAAACATCTACTTACATGTTTATTATCAACACCACACCCTTAATACAGGCTTTTCTGTATTACAGCAAAAGAACTTCTTTGGTCTCCATCCTATAAAACTCTTCCAGACTTACCTTTCATAAATACCATATGTAAAGCATCAAGATCCTACTCAAAAGCCTGCAGGCTCCCTATTTTCTCTGTCTCAACTCTCTGTTCTGGTCTCTAAGGCCCTTACAGCTGGGTATCAATCTTCTGTGAAAATATCCCCTTACTTGTCTGAAGGTCCCTTTGCCCAATATATACTCAAAGAAGAGGCTGGGCTGTTAAAGAGAAAGAAGTGCCTCTTTCATTCAAATCCTTATAATTCAACTTTTATATAGATTAAGTCCCATTTCTATAAAATCTTCCCCACACTTCAAAAACCATGTGCTGATCTCAAATTCCTCTGAACTCCTCACAATACTTCATCTAACTAAGTCATCACGTTCAGGGCCTCATCTGCTACAACAAGAGCTATCAGAGTAGTACCTCCTACATACCAGACCTTGTACTGGGGGCTTGATATACATTTTTTGGAGGGTAAATTACTTCATTATCTCTCACACCAATTTTGCAAGACCAGTATTTTCCTCATTTTTTTTTAAAGATTTTATTTAAGAGATCACAAGTAGGCAGAGAGGCAGGCAGAGAGAGAGGAGGAAGCAGGCTCCCCGCTGAGCAGAGAGCCCGACACGGGGCTTGATCCCAGGACCCTGAGATCATGACCTGAGCCAAAGGCAGAGGCTTTAACCCAGGCACCCCTATTTTCCTCATTCTTGAGATGCAGAAAGACAAAAGTTAAATACTTGATATATGTCAATGAGAGAGTAATTGTTTCAACAGGCAGAATTTTAGCTTTGGTCTGCCATCCTCTAGAAAAATCACTCTTTTACCCTTGGCTGGAAACAGACTCTAGAATTATTGTGTGGATAAAATAATATATGTAAATGTCTCCAAGTACCTCCCACCCACCATGCCAAAATTGAACATATAATTTCCCAACTGGGTTCTCCACCAGTTGCAGAGTTAGGCAAGCCAGAAAAGTAGGTGTTAATCTGAAACCTTCCTGTCCCTTACACCTCCTATTTAATCAATAACAAAGTTCTATCCATTTTTGCTCTAAACTGATCACTCCAGATCTCTTTATTTTCATCACTGTAGATCCAGCCCATGCCATCTGTGGAATCACTAGATGAATGTTCCTCTCCCCTACCAATCTGTAAGTTCAGTGAGTGCAGGAGCCAAGTCTTTTTTTGTCTAGCCTCAGTTCTTGGCTAATGCCTATAACAGAACAGGTGTTCAAGAAATGGTTGTTATTAGTATGTTGGTGTATTTGCTACTATTCCACATCTAAGGTCTAATCATACTGCAAACTTCTTGAGGGCCTGTTTCCTACGCCGTTCTGTAAGATTCTAAGGTAAGCCAGTGGATGCTAAGCACAGATTATGTACTGTCACAGGGAAGGAACATGGAATTTTTTTAGCCGGGACAGTTTCAGAAGTTAAGCAGGCCAACCCTCTCACTCCACAAATGAAGAATCCGAGGACTTCCCAAGGGCACACTGTTAGCAGCAGAGTTTAAAGTAGAAGACCTGAGAAATCTAAAGTGCCTGAGGCACCAAACCCTTTCCTTCTACATTCAGATCTCATCTTTACACCTGCTGCCTGCTAAGGGCTTGAAGTCTTGAACAAAGTCAATCAAATCCTGCTTAAGGAAGGCAGTATGAACCAATACCAACTCCACATGGCTTAAAATTAAGAGAAGTAAGCAGAAAATAAGACTGTAAAGTACCCTAGCTCTTCCCTAATGTTACAAATCTCTTAAGTTATAATTAGTCACTCTCCAACAAACTGAGCGTATATGGTTAATACTCAATGCCAGCCACACAAGATACAAACATTTGAAAGAAGTCTAAGTAGCAATCTACAGATCTCATGTAAATAGATTTTATTTATTAAATTTACATGTAATGGCTATATAAATAATTTCCATTATAATTTTCCATTCCAATCTTTGTAATTAACATAATGAAATCAGTCAAAACTACAGTAGAGATTACAACGTGAAGAAGCATGCTCTAACCTATAGACAAAGACAATATACTGATTACAATAAAGTTCTCTGGATAAATTTTAAGACCATGCACCCAAAGTAACAGAGAAGTAAAAACTGTAATGATCCATACTTCCGGGTAAACAACAGAAAGCTATTCCTTAAAAGGGACAGTTCTTTCCTCCAGAACTGTCAGCTCAGTTCAGAGTATTTGTCACTTTCTGTTTTTTGTTTCATTTTTAAAGATTTATTTATGGGGCATCTGGGTGGCTCAGTCAGTTAAGCATCCGCCCTCAGCTCAGGTAATGATCTCAGGGTCCTGAGATTGAGCCCCTCACTGGGCTCCTTCCTTGGTAGGGAGTCTGCTTCCCCCCTCACCGCCCCTCCTCCCGTTTGTGCTCTCTCTCTCTCAAAATAAAATAAATTTTAAAAGCAAAAAAGATGTATTTATTTATTTTAGAGAGAGAGCGCACAGTGGGGAGGGGCAGATGGAGAGAGAGTGTGCAGCAGACTCCACACTGAGACAGGAACCCAACACAGAGCTTGATCTCATGACCCTGAGCCAAAACCAAGAGCCAGACACTCAACCCATAAAAGTGTCCCTTGCTTTTTGCTTTTTTTTTTTTTTTTTTTTAAATAAAGTCAACTACAAGCCATAAGAGACTCTCAACTATAGGAAAGAAACTGAGGGTTGCTGGAAGGGAGATATGGGGGGATGGGGTAACTGGGTGATGGACACCTGATCTAATGAGCACTAGGTGTTATATGCAACTGATGAATCACTAAACTCTACCTCTGACACTAACAATACGCTCTATGTTAATTCACTGATTTTAAGTTAAAAAATAATAAAGTCAACTCATTGATTCTAGGGAACAATCAAACATGTGATTAATGGAGGACACTAGTGTACTGTATCACCAGGACAGCCAACAAATGCTTAGCAAAAGCCCATCATATATGCAAGGTGGTGAAGAACATACAGGTCAAACAAGGAAATAAGTCACAATCACAAATAATTATAAAAGAAGGCAGAGATGATTAATGGCAAAAGAAGGGGGGAAGATAACAGGATTAAACAGCCTGTAAACGCAAAGCACATCACTTTTTTAACACAATGGAACGCCACTGAACTCACCTTTAATTGACTTGACATCTGAGGTTTTCTCTTGTTCTTTGCCTTTCACTGGAAGATAAAAGAGCATCATGACCAACTTCTATAGTCAAAATAATCCCATCTGTATGATGTAAAAATTAGACAAGCTTTGTTCTAACAGATGAATATTCACAGCTGTACAACAACGGAATAACTGCCTTGGAGGGGGACAGGGCAAGACAGTTGTCAGGGGAAGTCTGTCTAAGGAAGTGACCCTTGAACATCGTTCAGTCAAGAGCACTGAGCGTGCTAATGGAGAGACAATGTCAGCATACCTGGGTTCAAATCTAGCTTGCAACTTATTACACCGCCCTGTGATCATGGACCAGTTACTTTACTTCTCTGGGTCTCAATTTCCTTGGTTTATAACTTTAGAACAGTAATAACAACATCTACCTTAGAGGGTTATGAGTGAAAAAAGAATTAAAAAGAGCTCAGGAGAGTAAGAGGTACAACGTTAATTTAGGATGTTAACTAATATTATTAAAATATGCCACTAGATGCGTCTTCAAGAAAAAGTTCTTAATGTATCGTATCCTACTTTTTGTGTATTCCTCTTACAGCAGCAAATAAAAACATTCTAAACTTAGAATCTAAATATCTAATACTCAAGGCTTAACAACTTCTCTTAAAATGCTACATAGTCTCTTCTCCATTATATAAAACGATAGAATTCCACTGCAAATATGCTAACAATGGAATATCCAAGAAAGGAAGGTACATGGCAGCTTAAGCAAAGCATGAACTCTTACAGGATCTGACATAAGACCATTTTTAATCTTCCTTACTTTTCTTGGATTTTTTTCCCAACATTAAATTTTCTTTGACTTTACCATGAAAAGCCTATCAACATGTGCTCTTAAACAGTCAACACTGAAAGGCTAGTAGCAGGAAATAATGAGCTCTCAAAGTATCTGATACATTAATCCATCAACAAGTATGTGAGTGCCTTCTATGTGCTAGACATTCTCTTGCCTCAGGAAGGAACAGTCCTGTCTTTAAGAAGTCTACATACAAGAATGTGGAGACGAACATGGACAAAAACGAGATCATTTCAGGTACTGATCACTGCTGTTGGGAAGAAAAAAAAAATAAGGTAATGTGGTAGAAGTAACTGGGTTGCATCTGCCAACTGACTACATCTCCCACTTGAAACATGAACTTGTCTGGACTTCCAAGGCACTCGACTCCCTGGTTTCTAACTGCTCCTTCTCAGTTTATCACCTGGTCAACTTCTCCTCTACCTACTGAATTTCTCAGAGAAAGTTGAGCACCTTTTCTTTTCACTACGTACACATGTTTATTTCCTGGCTGAACTTACCCATTCCGAAGGTTTTCAATACCACACATAAGCTATGAATCCTGAATTTCTATTTCCAATCTAAAACCTTTTTGACCTTAAAATTCATTTCGTTGACCATCTACCCATCCTCTTCTATAATTACACTGGTCCAAAATGGAACATACCATCTCTTCCCAAACCTGTTTTACCTCACTTTTCATTTTCCCTCATGAATGACACTCCCACCCCAGTTTCTCAGGCCAAAAATCCCAGAGTCATTCTTTTTTTTTTTTTTTTTAAGTATTTTATTTATTTATTTGACAGACAGAGAGCACAAGTAGTCAGAGAGGCAGGCAGAGAGAGAGGAGGATGCAGGGTAACTGCTGAGCAGAGAGCCTGATGCGGGGCTTGATCCCAGGACCCTGGGATCATGACCTGAGCCGAAGGCAGAGGCTTTAACCCATGGAGCCACCCAGGTGCCCCTTGGAGTCCATTCTTAACATGTCTCTACTTCCCACACCCAAAACACTTCTAAGACCAACTGATTTTACCACTAAAACATACCTCCACAGTTCCACTTTTGTCACCTTCAATACATTCTCATCAATTAAATCTAGTCAATACTTGAAACAGACAAGTACACACACAATCCAACAATAACCACATTATTAGTGTTTTGCCTTACTTCCCTTTCCCCCCTAAATATTATATAAAGTGTCCTATGACTCACTACCTGATCCCACTGCTCTTCCCTTCCCAGAGAAAAATACTGCCCTAATTGGATGTGTTTTCTACCATTTGTGTTTTTAGACTATCACTACATGAGTGTATAACACGCGGTTATTCTGTAGATCTTTAAAAATGAGATGAATAGTATTCTTCTACACATATCTGAAACTTGTATTCATCCCATAATTTGACTTGTCTATACTGGTGCATTCATGTAGCTCTAGTTCATTCATTTTAGCTGCTTAATTTCAAAAATACACATTTATTCATTTTAGTACATGTCTTCCTATGTAGTCTATATTAAGAATTTCTCTAGGAGGGGTGCCTGGGTAGCTCAGATGGTTGAGCATCTGCCTTCAGCTCAGGTCATGGTCTCCAGGTCCTGGGACTGAGCCCCACATCAGACTCCCAGCTCAGCCAAGAGTCTGCCTCTCCTTCTCCCTCTGCCCCTCTCCCTAATTGTGCTCTCTCGGTCTCTCAAATAAATAAAATCTTAAAAAAAAAAAAAAAAAAAAGAACTTCTCTAGGATAAAACACTATAAACAGAATTAATAGGTAACTTAAGATGGGCATTTTTTTAAAGATTTTATTTATTTATTTGTCAGAGAGAGAGAGAGAGTGAGAGAGCTAGCACAGGCAGGCAGAGTGGCAGGCAGAAGCAGAGGGAGAAGCAGGCTCCCTGCCGAGCAAGGAGCCCGATGTGGGACTCGATCCCAGGACACTGGGATCACAACCTGAGCCAAAGGCAGCTGCTTAACCAACTGAGCCACCCAGGCGTCCCAATGATGGGCATTTTTAATGAAAGTGGCCATTTAATGAATATTTTTCAAATGGTATTTGATGGTATTTTTAATTCATTTCCTTGATTTCCTTTAAGGGAATATCCTTTTGTATTTATTGGGTATTTAGGTATCTTCTCTTAGGGGCTGGCTATTCAATTCCTTTGTCCTTTACCTATTTGTAGAAATTCCATACATGTTCTGGATGTTAATCCTTGGTGTTGCAAGGATATGTGTATTTTAAAATATGTGTATTTTATTGTATGGAAGCTTTAAATTTTAATGTAGCCAAATTTACATTATGTGGATTGTATTTTCCTATGTCTTAAAGATATCCTTTCCTAGCCCTGGATCAGATTTTTTTTCCTCTGTATTTTCTTCCATATGATTTCAAATTTTGCTTTTTAAAATTCTGGGCTCTTATCTACCTGTATTTATTTCTGTTTGTCAGATATTGGAAAACTACAGCCCATGGGCCAAATCAAGCCCACCTTCAGTTTTTTATAAATAAAGTTTTAGTTTAACACAGTCATGTCCATTTGTTAACATATAATCTATGGCTATAAGGACACCATCTTGTCTTTTACAGAAAGTTAGCTGACCCCTGATGTATATGATAGGACACAGAAAAATCCTAATTGTTTTTCTGCCAGAGGGATAGCAAACACCACTTAATGATCAGTCCAACCTTTCTCAACTGAACAGGAACTCTCTATATACCAAGTTCCCATACATACATGGGTCTGTTTCTGGGCATTTAATTCCGGTCTTAATTACCTAACCATATAATCAGCCTTTGACAGGGCCAAGTCCTCTACCTTATTCTCTTACAAAACTATCTGCTCTATTAATTATAGGGTCAACTTGTCCTGATCCTAAAACCTCCATAGAAATGTTTAAAGTAGCACTGACTGAATGATTAATGTGGGGGAGAGTTCACATGTTTCTGGTATTGAGTCTTTCTATCCATGAACATAGTATACCTCTCCATTTATTTGGGTCTCCTTTCATGTCAAATTAGGTTTTGTAAACTCTATAATGATTTTAGTTTTGTTTTTACTGGCCTACACTGGTACAACCGAGTTTTAAATACTTCCATACAAACACATATATTTTTAAAACCCAGCTGAACTCTTTTATGAGTTCTAATAGTATGTATGTAGATCATCTTCAGTTTTTTTTTTTAATAGATGCAATTATATTATCTGGGACTAATGATTCCTTTGTCTCCTTTCCATCCCCAAACTTAAATTTCCCTTCTTTCTTGTTTTGTGTATGTGCTATTGTGAAGACTACATTAGCTTTCTTTTTGTCTAATATCCCTGATATATTTTCCCATCCTTTTGCTTTTAACCTTCTTATGATCCTTTTTATACTAAACAGTATACAGAGGAATCTAGTCTTTTCACTGGGACAGCCCATTTCTGTTCATTGTGGTTACTGCTCTTGATGTCTAAAGATCATTCTTAAAACTTCATAAATTTGTTGATTTCTCCTGGTAATTCTGTATATTTTGCTTTATGTATTTTGAGACTAATATTAGGTGCAAAGCAGTTCAGAGTTTTATCTTCCTCCTACCCTGTTCATTTTATCAAAATGTAGTCACCTTTTTAGACCTGAAAATATTTTGTTGTTTCAAGTATGTCATCTGCCACACAGCTTTCTTCTGGTTGACATTTGTCTGCTATTTCCTTCCATCCAGTTATTTTCAATTTCTCTATGTCCTTATGATTTAGTTGTGCTCCCAGTAGTTTATTGCTGGATCTTGGTTTATTATCCAGCCTCACTTTTTGTCTTTTAGCCATACAGTCTTTTGGTAGAATTAAGCCTATTTACATTTATTTTAACTACTGATTGAGGTTTATTTCAACTACCTTATTCTATACTGCTAACTTAATTTTTTAATTTCTGTATTTCCTTGTATTATGAAACATCTAAAACAAAGACAATACTAGAATTTAATCTGAGTAACACTCAAGTTTAACAAATCTTAACATTTTGCTACATTTTCTTCTAAAAATTTTTCAAAAGAAGACATGCATGTGAAAATTAAGTCTCTTCCTGATTGGATTCCCCCTTCTCCCTAGGGAAATAATTTCATAAAATAGATTATTGTTTCCACCTACAGTTTTACTCTTTAATGTATTTCTGTATCTATAAACAACATATAGCATTGACTGAAGGTTTTTAAACTTTATATAAGTGGTCCTACCAACTGCCATTCCCAATGGCAGCATACCCTAACCAAATCTTGGTATAGTCAGGCTTTAATCCCATCCTTCAGGAGTTCTCAAGAACTTTACTTCCTCAAGTAACACCTCTCTCTTCTATATCATTTTCTCCCTCTCTACCAGATCATTTCGATCGCCATACAAACATGTTCTAGCACCTTTTAATCTTTAAAAAAAAAAAATCCCTTAACCCAAGGGCCCCTTTTAGTTCCTTTTCATTGCAGTTTTTTTTTTAAATTTATTTATTTGTCAGAGAGAGGGAGAGAGAGCGAGCGAGCACAGGCAGACAGAGTGGCAGGCAGAGGCAGAGGGAGAAGCAGGCTCCCTGCCGAGCAAGGAGCCCAATGTGGGACTTGATCCCAGGACACTGGGATCATGACCCGAGCCAAAGGCAGCGGCTTAACCAACTGAGCCACCCAGGCGTCCCTTCATTGCAGTTTCTTGAAAAGGGTGTTTTTATTCTTGCTACTTTCCACACTTCACCTTCTCCCTCCAACCCATTCCACTGATACTGATACCGCTCTCAAAAGTCATCAATTACTTCCACATTATCAAACTAAGTAGTTATTTCATCTTGATCCTGCAAGTGACATTCAACACAACACACCCTTCTTTTTTAAACACTATCTTCTCTTAGTTTTCATGATATCACACTCCTATATAACTGGTATTTTATTTTTAAGGCATATCTTTGTCCATGCATTTGCCTTTTTTTTTTTTTTTTAAGATTTTATTTGATAGAGATCACAAGTAGGCAGAGAGGCAGACATAGAGAGAGGAGGAAGCAGGTTCCCCGCTGAGCAGAGAGCCTGATGTAGGGCTCAATCTCAGGATCCTGGGATCATGACCCGATCTGAAGGCAGTGGCTTAATCGACTGAGCCACCCAGGTACCCCTGTAAAATATTTCTAAAGCCAGAACCGTATCTCAAGTTCTGACCTCTTCCCAGAACTGTAGATTCATACATCCCACTGCCTCCTTGACGTATCCACATGGATGTCTGTTACACAAAGTCATAATTGCCAAAAACAGTTCTTAATTCTTTCTGCCCCAAGCTCTAAGCCCAAAACTTTCCCAGTTTTTCTTCACTCCAATCACTTGTTCAAGTTATGCTATTTCTGTCTCCAAAGCATATCCTATACCCAGTAAGTTCCAGCTTCTTCAGGTTCCTTAAATGCACCCAGCTATTGCTGCCTCGGGACATTTGTACTTCTAGTTCTCTCTGGTTAGAATGCAGTTCCTTTGATCTTTTGTGAGGCTGGCTCTCTCCCTTCACTCAGATCTCAAACTAAATACCATCTTCTCAGACAAGCCTTCCTTTATTATCTGAACACTGTTGTCCTGTGATCTACTCCCACATCAGTTTAAATTCCCTGCTCAGCACTTTTTACTAGCAGATATTTTTTGTTTTTATTCATTTATTCAACAAATATTTACCAAATTCTATCTATGCCCAGGCACTGACCTACACATGGGGATACAGCTGTGAACAAAATCAGCTTCCATCTTAATAAAATACATAGAAAAGTAGAGGGTGATAAATGCTGCGGAGAAAGTAGGTAAGATAAGAGTACAAGGGCTGGGGCTACAATGTTAAAAGTAGGATGGACAGACAAAGCCTCACCAAGATGCCAAGTGATCAAAAACCTGAAGGAGATGAGAGAACAAAATAGTGGGTGTCTGTGGGAAGAGTTTTCCAGGCAGAGGGAAAAAAAAATAAGTGCAAAGGCCCTGAGGCAGGAATATATTTGACAACAAAGAGGCCAATATAAAAAGAACAGTGAAAAGGAAACAGGAAAAGGAGGGCAGGAGATGAACACAGAGAAGAAATGGGAACAAGATTAAGGGGGGCCGTGTACAGGAAGCTACTGGAGAAATCTGAAGAGATAGGGGTCAAGGTTGGAAGAAAGGAAACCAAACTGAAGCCTACAGCAAAAGAACTCTGCTTTCTCTATTTCCTTTTTGCCTTTGAAGATTTTATTTACTTGACAGAGCAAGTGAGTGAGCAAGCAAGTGCTGGCAGGGGATGGGGGTAGGGCAGAAGAAAGGGAGAGAGAATCCCAAGTAGGCTCTGTGCTCAGCTCGGGACTCAACACAGGGCTCCATCTCACGACTCTGAGATCATGAGACCCTGAGATGATGACGTGAGCCAAAATCAAGAGTCAGATGCTCAACCGACTATGCCACCCAGGCACGTTTTTTCTACTTTCATAAAACTAGCTTCCTCTTAACATTTAAGCTGAGATTTGAATGACATCCTCTCAGAGGGCTTCCTTAACTGTCCAATCTACAGGGATGACCATCTAGACCAGGGAGTTAATAATCAGGGATGGTGAGAAAATGTTGAAATTGGTTACGTTCTGGGGTAGACTTAGCAGATTTGCTTATGTAGATACAGAGTAGGAGAGAAAGAAAGGTTCAAGAAGGTACTAAAGTTTTAGACTGAGCAAGTAAAAGAACGGAAATGCAATTTACTGAGGTGACAAAAAATCTGGAGTTAAATTTTGGATACAGTAACTGAAAGATCCATCTGTCAGCCTATTATTTCTATTAACAGATATACTGTATCTATTAGGTAGAGGTATAAAGTGGACCAACAGTTGAATATACCATTCCTAACTCAGGGGAGAGAATTCAAGCTGGAGATGTAAATTCAGGAGTCGTCTGCATATAGGTGGTATTTAAAAATGGTATTTAAAGACTGGATGGGATCCCTAAACAGAAGCATCTCCAGCTTCTACTCTTGCCACATTCAGCCTGCAAAAAGCAACTACAATGATCTTTTTATAACATAAGATCAAATCACTCCTCTTTAAAAATTTTAAGGGGCGCCTGGGTAGCTCAGTGGGTTAAGTGTCTGACTCTGGATTTCAGCTCAGGTCATCATCTCAGGGTCATGAGATCCAGCCCCGAAGTAGCGCCACACTGAGCATGTAGCCTGCTTAAGATTCTCTCCCTCTCCCCCACCCCTCTCGCACTCTCTTTCAAAAATAAGAATAAATTTAAATAATGTCTCTACATTTGAAATAAAACCTAACTATGGCCTACAAAGCTCTGAATCTTGTCTACCTCTCCAAGCCCAAATCACAGTGGCCTTCCTTCCTTTCTTGAAGGACACCAAACTCTTTCTTGGCTCACAACCTTTGGACATGCTCTTCCCTAGCCTCTGGTACCTCCTACCGACCCCTTGGCTCTAAGTTCCAAGGTCACCTGCTGAGGCCTTTCTCTAACATCAAACCAAAATATGCTTCTCCTCTCACCTCATCTATGTCATAACATGTTATCAATTTGTAAATACACACGGGTACTGAAAGAGAAATTAGTTGTCTGTCTGCCCCAGCAGACAGTAAGGTCCATAGGTGCAGGGACTTTTTCTTGTTCAGTGCTTAATAATGGGGGCCTAACACAGTGCCTGCCAAGCAGCAGACATTCAAAAGTATTTGTCGGACAGAGACAACAATCTATTATGCAACATCCAATCTGCCTCATTATACACAGAATGCTTTCTTTCCCCCTTTAAAAAAAAAAACAACAACCCCACTTCAACACTGTCAAACAAATTAGAGCTATAAACTACACCAAGGTACATTATCAACAAAGCTTCCTTGTACCATTTTACAGGTTTCCTTCATTCAGCAGTGCTTTCATTCATTCCTCACAGTATCATTCACTCACCCCATGACATCAGTTACTAAAACTCTGCATGTACTTAAAAAGAATTCTTGAATTCAGATCTGGGGCCTTTAGGAACCACCTAATTCTCAGTTGAGAGAGGAGAAAAAAGTGGGTTAACACTTTTCTATCCCAGGTGACAGTAGTAGCAGAGCAGTCATGCGAACCCAAGCCTCTGATAAGGTTTAGCCCCCCCCCCCATACCTTTTCTCTTAAATAACAAGAACTTAAAGAACCATTATCACCCAAAAAGACCTACACTTGTTCATTCTGGATATATACTTTGAATGCAACACAACTTTATCCAGGATCAAAACTAAACTGCCTCTACTTAAAAACTGGGCAGCTATTACAATTGAAAATCACAAATTTAGTTTACAAAGTGAGCGTTCCAATAGTTAAGTTGACTTGCTAAGTCATCAAAAGAAATAGTCTTCATTAGGGAACTTTCAGCAGTAAGTAATGTTATTTAGGAACTGCAGGATCCCCCTCCCCACCCCCCAAAAAAGGGGAAACTAGAAAATAGCACCAGTTGAAGAAAAGAGCTTTTTCACATGTTGCTTTTAGATATAAAACCCTCAATATTCTGAAAAGTCAGAGACTTCCGTAACAGGGTACTAAAGGAATTTCCTTTTTCTGGATCCACCGTTTGGACACACAAGCACACAAACGCGAAAACTGGGTTTGCGTAAACAGGCATTAACTTGTATGGGCTCCGGCAAACACTTTCGGGCCAGCGAGATAATTCCCCTCTGACCTCGCGCGAGGAGGCCACCTTCTCCCTCCCTGCAGAGTGCGGGAGCAAAGCAAGGCACGCAGGGGGCGTCTGCGCGGAGGCCAAGGGCCTCGCCGCCACCCGGGCGGAAAGCCCGTGCAGGCCCACCTACCCCACCGCCGCCCCTGAAGCCCGGCCTGGCTCCCAGCCGGAGCCCCCTCTGCTACCTTTCCGCCGGAAGAAGGACATGGCGGGGCCCGGGTCGGGGCGGAGGGCGCGGGGGGACTGTCGCGGGGAGGGCCCGGCTCCCCTCATTCAGCAACCGGCCCGGACTTCCGGGCCCGCAGCGGCCGCCGCACTAGCCTGAAAAGAGACCCTTCTTCCGGGTGTGGGCCCCACCGCCTCCTCGAGAAGCCCAGGCAGCTCCTGCCGCCATATTATCAACAAGCCGCCCGCCCGGAGTTCCGGTCCTTCCCCGCGCGAGGCTTCACGGGAGGCCGAGCCGCCGGCCCCGCCCCCCATCCCCGCCTCCTCTCGTGGGTGCGGGGGCACGCGCCCAGCCCGCCCACGTGACCCTGCGCGCGTGCGGCCTGTGCCCTTTCTCAGGTCCGGCGTCGCTGCCAGGGTTGGAGAGATGCAGGTCCGGTCCCCGCAAAACTGACCCTCCCGGAGCCGGAGTCCCCTCCACTCCCCGCTACCGCCGGACCCTGGAGTGGATGACGGGGTGTCTCCGGTGTGGGGCGTCCGGCCGTGGGCACTCAGAGCGTGCCCTTGTACATAAGGCGAGGCTCCCACTGCCGCGCTCCCGCTTAGCCCTCCTGTTTCTCCGTTCCAGTGAGGCTGAAAGGCACGGGCCGACTACAGCAGCTTCACCCTGCACCTGCAGCCTGTGGTCGCCCAGGCGAGCAGACCACACACACACCCCTAGTTGCTCGGATACCGCGAGGTCACGGTTCCTCGAAGGGGGAAGAGGAGGCATAACCTGTTTTATGCGGCTCCGCTGGCTTTCTCAATCACAGTGATCTCGGCAATAAAAAAGGAGAAGTGGGCTTGTTTTCAGAACCAAATCCCTACGAATGCTCAAGTTTGAAAGGGACAATAACATAAAAGCATCGCCAGTAATTACAAGGCAGACTCGTGAATTATCCTTAAAGCTTCGTTCAAATGCCTTTTCCCCAGTAAATCTGGCCCTCCATCCACCCCTAAAGCAGAGGGGAAACAAGTCTCCCTCGCCCCCTCAGTGTTCTTCGCCACTAGGTGAGTGTGCTGATTGGGAAATAATTGTAGCCTTCTGTGTGCTCCTTTGGGGAAGGATAGTAGAAGATAGCACTCAATAAATATTCACTGTTTTTTAAGGACTTTTTTATCACAAGTAGGCAGAGAAGCAGGCAGAGGGAGAGGAGGAAGCAGGCTCCCCGCTGAGCAGAGAGCCGGATGCAGGGTTCAATCCTAGGACCCTGGGATCATGACCTGAGCCGAAGGCAGAGGCTTTAACCCACTGAGCCACCCAGGCGCCCCTCACTGAGTGTTTTTTAAATCAGTGAAGTCCATCATGTGACGGTTGGGGAAAAGGGACCAAAAAGAAGTCCAACTTGTCCAAGATTATGGAGTGGCAGTGTTTGAGACTGTAACTAAAATCCGGGGTCTTTTCACCATATAATTAGAGCAACTTAATAGATTTGTTTTGGTCCTGGGCCTGTAAAGTAATCACAGCTGATACTTATTGAAAGTTTTTTACGCAGTTACTGTGCCAAAGCCTCCAGATTAAGAATAGTCCTTGGGTCTTGGTGAGGGGAAAACTAGGCACGTTAAAGTATCTTGTCCAAGGTCACAAGCTAACTAGGGGTGAACCCTGGATTTCAAACTTAGTCACCTCCAGAGCTAAGATCAAACCTCTTGCTGCCTGGGTAAAGGGAGTGTGGCCAGGTAGAAGCAAGAGAGACTGGCCGAGGCTCTGGATGCCTGAGTGTATTCTGGCCCCGAGTTGATGTTGAGAATGGATGTCTGTTCATCTCCTGGGGGCCTCTGCAGAGGCCGCAGGGGAATTTGGGCAGTGTCCTCCCACGATCAGAGGGGCTATTGTAAACCAGCCTGCACTTGGGAGGACCACTCTGCTGTCTGTGGCCAATAAAACCAAAGGTCTTGCCCTTCAATGAGATTGGCTGAAGTCAAGGAAGAGTGTAGCTGATGTGCAGTTGATATAAGGGAATTAAGTGGGATCTAGCAGAAGTGTAAGCACGGGGCCCTTCTCTCTCTTTTCCCCCCTGGAGTCCAGTCCCTTTGCAGCGCCTTCTTGTATTTGTTGACTGGCTAGTTGCCTGGGACTGAAGGGGGAGTGCAAGAAATCCCCTCAATATCAGCACTGAACAGGAGCCAGGGGGAGTGCTCTAATCCCTGCAAATCTCAAACCCTTTCTCATTTTCTCTAACTCAGCGTAGAATCCATGTAAAAGCAGGACCAGCCCTGCCTTCCACTGTGATTACTGCTCTTGAGTGCCTCGTAGCAGAAATTCTGGAGCTGCCTTTACTCCTCCAGGCAGCAGAATATGTATTCTCAGGTGGTAAGACCTGTCATTATTTCTTAGGTACTCCTGTGGTCTCGGTATACTAAGTCTTTTGTCTTTTTTTTTTTTCCCCAAAGATTTTATTTTTTTACTTGACAGGGGCAGCGAGAGAGGGAATATAAGCAGGGGGAGTGGGAGGAGAAGTATGCCTCCCACCAAGTAGGGAACCTGAGACAGGGCTCGATCCCAGGACCTTGGGATCATGACCTGAGCCGAAGGCAGATGCTAAAGGACTGAGCCACCCAGGCACCCCTACTATCACACTCTCACTTCATCCTTTACCTTCTCTCCCCCCAAAAAGACCCCATGGGGCTAATATCATTACCCCCAGTTTACAGGTGATGACATGGAGGCTCAGAGTAACTTACCCAGGGAGCACAAGGCTAATAAGGGATAGAGACAAGATTTCAACCACAGTCAGTCTGACTCCAAGCTATTTGCTTATACTACTTGCTCCTGTCTTTCTCTCCACCTGCAGCTAATACCTAGTCAGCTGATTCCAGCGTGGGGTGTCTATTTATTGGGAAAATAGAAGGCAATGCATGATATCTAGCAGTGCAGACGCCTTCTGAATCATCACCCATAAAAGTGTTTATACGCTTAGGGAAGCGTTAAGTGTACTATTACACTACCATTTAATCTGTAGGAATTTGATGGTCCACAGATGAATAAAATTAAAACAAGAATATAAAAATAAGTGAGAGTATTCCATTTGCCCAAATATGCAGTTTATAGTTTGTGGCAAACCAGATATTCTGCATTGCATTTCTTTTTTTTTTTTTTAAGATTTTATTTATTTGAGAGAGAGAGATCACAAGTAGGCAGAGAGGCAGGCAGAGAGAGAGGATGGGAAGCAGGCTCCCCGCTGAGCAGAGAGTCCGATGCGGGGCTCGATCCCAGGACCCCGAGATCATGACCTCTGCTGAAGGCAGAGGCTTAACCCACTGAGCCACCCAGGAGCCCCTCTGCATTGCATTTCTAAATTAATTTGTTAAAGCAACTTTAGTAGGGGCGCCTGGGTGGCTCAGTGGGTTAAGCCTCTGCCTTCATCTCAGGGTCCTGGGATCGAGCCCCGCATCGGACTCTCTGCTCAGCGGGGAGCCTGCTTCCCATCCTCTCTCTCTGCCTGCCTCTCTGCCTACTTGTGATCTCTCTCTCTCAAATAAATAAATAAAATCTTTTTTAAAAAGCCACTTTAATATACACATAAAATCAATTTCACCAGAAGGAATTCCTTTAATGATAATCTCAATTTTTTTAAGTTAGTTTATTTTTATTTATTTATTTTTGAAAGAGAGATGGAACACATGGGCACAAACTGGGGTCGGGGAAGGACAGAGGGAGAAGCGGACTCCCCGCAGAGCAGGGAGCCCAATGCGGGACTCAATCCCACGGCCCTGGGATGGTGACCTGACCCAAAGGCAGATGCTTAACTGACTAATCCACCCATGTACCTAATTTTAAGGGAATCCTCACAGTCTTTTTTTTTTTTAAGATTTATTTATTTTAGGGGGGACAGAGCAAAGGGAGAGAGGGAGAGTCTCAAGCAGACTCCACATAAAGCGCCAAGCCAGACATGGGGCTTGATCTCACACACCAGGAGATCCCCACCTGCGCAAAACCAGGAGCTAGACACTTAACTGGCTATGCCACCCAGGGGACCCCCTCATGGTCTTTTTATACCAGTTGTATCAATTACAACAAATCAGTGAGATAAAATCAGCCAGGTAATTATCACAAAGCCAGTGAATAAAAGTAATTTCCTATAACAAACACTTTTTACAAATTGAACAAAGAATTCTGTAACAAACATTCTAACAAATGTGGTTGTCTATATCAAACATTCATAGCCTCAAGGAAATTATTCAAATAAATCTTTTGACACTATAGGGGAAAAAAGCTCCCTGTACCTTATTAGCAAGCAGCCAAAAACAAACTCAGATTTATGACAAGTCTCAGAATGTGTATTGCTGTAACTTCCAATTCTCATCAACGCTCAAAGGTTAATTCTTAAACCAGTGTTTCACATTCTCAAAAGCATTTGCATCCATAGCTTTGTAAAATTTATCTCTAAGAAAAATTGTGGTCTCTGAGTTTAGTTTTAATCAAAGCTAAAAGCACTTTGGGCTTAATGTAATTCATTTCTTCTATAGTCTCTAATCAGGCCAGATAAATGGGAGCTTAGTGCACATTTTTCCCATCAAAGGAACCCCAAACAAGTAGGAGATATGACAATAATCTCTTAAAAATGCATCACAGAGACTTCCTTACATACACCCCTGGGGCATAACATCTTTGATCTGTTCTGGAGGTAAGACTATGACACAACTATTCTCAAATATTTCTTCCCAGATGGTCTACAAGCATGTACTTCCCAGCCTCTAAAACTATAAAAGCAGTTTTCACTGGAGATGGGGTAATGGAAATCCACTTGTCTTATAGTTGCCCAAGACACACTTCTGTCCCTAAGTCCCCTTAATAAACCATTTCTTGTCAAGCAGGACTAGTTGGTCTTTTCCTTCAGTCTTATGGCTCCTTTGGCCTTTGGCGGTCCCCTTGCATATTCCTCCCTCTCATAAACCAACTTCTAATAACAGTAAAGCAGGTCATTTGGACTAGCCACCTGCTGTGGAAAAAGAAAAGCTAAAACCAAACTGCAAGACATTGAGGCAATAAGAAGCTAATGAAGAATTATCAGATGAA